>BQNB010062724.1:0-35969 GCA_026074375.1 Tanacetum coccineum
AAAACAAACATATATTTGGCAGTTTTTGTCTGTTTTTGGTCATTTAAGCTCGTTTTTAGAGGTAAAAGATATGTGTAATCAGTTCCGGCTCCGGTTTGACTGCTGATTCTTCAGTGTTGACTCTGACTTTGGTATTTTTGGACTTTGGCCTTGATTCTACACAGTCTTTTCCATTCCATGCTCAGTTTTGTCATTTTGGCTTGGTTTTCTGTCTTTTTGTTGATATCCACTTCCTGCACAATACAAATGCAAAACAAACATATATTTGGCAGTTTTTGTCTGTTTTTGGTCATTTAAGCTCGTTTTTAGAGGTAAAAGATATGTGTAATTAAGCACTTATCAGTATGTATAGAATTGTAATATTTGCCAATTTTGTTAATGTTATTAACTTATTATTATTCTAACTACTTTCCTTGCTCACCATTGTTAGGGATTGATTCATGTTGTTGCATACTGGTTACCCAATGCTGAGCATAAATAGTGTACCAGGCATATTTATGCCAATTTCAAGAAGAGATGGAGTGGGTTATAGTTTAAGAGGCTTTTCTGGGCTGCTGTTGTAACATCAATAGAGACAGTCTTTTTGCAAAAAATAGAAGAAATCAAGATGTTAGATGATAAGGCATATGAATGGTTGGTGGAAAGGAATCCCAATTCATGGTGTAAGGCATATTTTAAGATGGACATATGTAGTGCAGCCTTTGAGATTCTAGGAGCTAGATGCAAACCAATAATAATCATGTTGGAGGACATTAGGGTTTATCTCAAGTAAAGGATGTGGTGCATGAACAAACTAGCTTTTGAAAATAAGGACTCAATCACACCATCAATTAGAAGACAGACGGAATTCAACACAAAGATTCAGAGGTATATGATATCACTTTGATCTTTATTTACTTTTGATATTTATGATTCAACTTAACACACTTACTGTTTCACACAGGCATTGGTTAGTTTTTCCAAGTGGTTATAGAGAGGTAGAGGTGAGGATGGGAGATAAGTCTTTTGGTGTTAACCTACACATAATGACATTTGTCTGCAACATTTGGCAGTTGAGTGGGATACCTTGTGTTCATGCCATGGATGGGTATATGCACATGAATATGAATCTAGATTTAGGAGTTGATGAATGGTATTCTCAAAGTAAGTGGTATGAAGCTTATCAGTTATCAATGAAACATGTTTATGGACCAAAGTTTTGGAAACCAACTAGTTAACCACCACTATTACCTCTTGTTGAGAAAAAGATGTCTGGGAGGCCAAGAAAAAAAGAGAATTAGACATCTAACAAAAGATGATAACCATGCAGTTACTAGGGTGGGTAGAGTTATGCATTGCCACAAGTGTTAGGAAACAGGACACAACAAGAAAATATGCATTAATCAAGAAAGACCAAAACCTGCCTAATTGAAGTCAAAAGGTATTGTGTTTCATGAGGCCTCATCTAGCAGCATGTCACCCTCCATTGCTACACCATCTAGTTCAAACATTATGCCACCACCTTTTACACCATCGAGTTCAAACACTATGCCACCACCTCTTACACCATCTGGTTCTAACACTATGCCACCACCTCTTACACCATCTGGTTCTAACACTATGCCATCATATGCTACAAGTGTTTCAAACACTAGTGTAGGTTCTAACACTATGCCATTACATGCTACATCTGCTTCAACAAGAACAAACAAAGGAAAGTGTCATTTGATTCCTAAAAAGGAGTCAGACCTTGATAACGCCCAAATTATACATGTTTTCTATGGCGTTATTTATATATATTTGATCATTTCTCATGAACTTTCGATACTTAATTAAGCTTAAATTGCTTATAGGTTCACTTGAAGACTCTAAAGACCCAAGCTCAAGAATCTATACACTTTGGGAGGCAAATACAAGAAAAGAAAGATTTCTAGCCAAAAGCTCAAGAAGTCTGCCGCACTTTCCTCTGAAGTTCAAACACCGCCGCACTTACAATATTGTGCACCGCACATTTTCCCAAAGATTGAAGAATTAAAGTCCATTATGCTATCGTATTAACTCTTCAAAACCGCCGCACTTATTTGTAAGTGCGCCGCACTTCTAGTAAAAGCCATTAAATTCTATCGCATTAACTCACCAAGTCCGCCGCACTTATTTGTAAGTGCGCCGCACTTTTCACCAAATTTTGCCTATAAATTGAGACGAAATTTCTCATTCCTATCATCCCTCTCACAACCATTTCCACTCATTCTACACACACATACCCCTCCCCTTTCACCAAAACACCAAGAAACACCTTTTCCCTTGAAGAAAAGATCTAACGATCAAGAACGAAGAAGTTTTCTTACCTTGTTATTGAAATAATGGAAATTTATGTAATGAGTACTTTTGTTACGAACCCCTTAGCCATGAGAGGCTAAATCTCTCATGACTACTCGGTGAAGTTACGATAATGAATAAGTGTTTGGTATGATCTTGATCGCTTTAATCCTAAGCTTATGTTGCAACCCTGTTATATCCCATCTTATCTATTTTTGCTTATCAACTTAGATTATATAATCATATCGGTATAGGTCGAAAGACCCGTTATGATCTATGTGGTTTAAAAGATTTGTCTATGGTCTTTAACGTCTATGCTGAGAAATCCACTTTCTTAAATTGATAAACAATATAAGCTTTGATTTAATAGTAACTGGATTATTTGAGTGACATATTTGGTCTGGTTAACTAAATATAAGTCTTAAGTTAACAAGTTGATTTGTGAAAACGTTTTCTGACGATAAATCGTCTTTATAAATTAATACCCCATCTTTAAGGTCAAATCATTTCCATCACTTATAAGTTATTTTTCAACTATCCGAGTAGTCATACTTTTTCTCATTGGTAAAGTAAAAATTATTTTCAAAATTGTTAAAGTCTATTTTCTTTCCGATTATTTGAACACTACTCTAATCCATGTGGACGACCTGGTCTTACCTAAAAATATTATACTGCATACGTGGGTTATACTTTTACTCGTGTGTTTCCATATAATTATCCGGTATTTTCAGTCTTATAAATTTAAAGCTTTTGGAACACATCAAAGTTTTTGGTGCCGCTGCCGGGGATTTCTTAGATGTTCTGTAGTCAAAATCTAGAAAATCTCTTTAACCCCACTCTTTTTCAAAAAGCGCCGTACAGTTTTCTGGCAAACTGACCCAAACAATTTCTCTCTTGGATGCATACACGTGCTTCCAATTCTGAACTTGTTGAACCGTTACTTGAACCCGAACGTACTCTGAATCGAAGACGTCGTCGACAAAACAGAAGAGTTCCATTCAATCAAAGAAACAATCCACTTAAGAACCCAAGAATTGTCTATCCACCAATCCTCGATATCAACCACTTCCGTCACTTTCTATTTACTCTTGAAAATCTTTTTCCAATGGATGATGAAACCATGTGGGCTGCTGACCATGTTGTTGCTCCGACACCTGGTTCCGCAATCACTATTCCTGAAACCGCAAACGAATTTGCTATCAAAGGTAACCACTTGACCCTTGTCAAAGGAAACCAATTCGATGGTAGAACCAAAATCGATCCTCATAAACACATTCACGAATTCCTAGGAATCTGCGATATGTTTAAATATAGAGATACTGAGAATGAAGCCGTCTGCCTAATGATGTTTCCCCTATCCCTTACTAGGGAAGCAAAAACATGGTTGGAGGAACTCAACGAAGGAACTATCAAAACATGCGATAAACTTTGAACTGCCTTCATTAGCCGTTTATTTCCCCCCAGCTCTTTTTGACCGACTTCTCAAAGAAATCCGAGCTTTCTCTCAACACGAAAACGAATCTCTAACCGACGCTTGGCTTCGTATGAAGGAAATGCTCCGAAACTATCATGGTCACAATTTGTCCAAAGGCAACATTATCAAAATCTTTTATCATGGTCTAAGCGAAATAATCCAAGAAGTTTTAAATGCCGCAGCTGGTGATATTTTCCTCTATAAAACTCCAAATAAAGCTTATCAGCTTCTCGAAGATAAAGTCATACTCAAGCTCGATTGGGCTAAAAATTAGAAATCCAAAACATCTCTCAAGAAAACCGTTGCTTTCGCCGATGAAGGTAGCAGTAATCCCAATACTGATAAAATAATGGCCCGAATGGATGCCATGACCCTGAAAATGGATGCTCAGTATAAAGAACTCCAAAACCACGCTAAAAAAACAAAACCAGATGAAGATGATATACCTATATCCCGAGAGGAAGAAGCTAGATTCATGCAAACTTTTTGTAAGACTCGTTTTTACAATGATTATCATGACCGAGACTCAAATCGCGATAATTGGCGTTCAAACGAACGAAGTAGTTATAACCGAGACAACTATCGATCCAGTACTGATGACAAACCTTATGATCTTCAAAAACAATTCAATGATTTCATGAAATATCAGCAATCGACCAACGCTTTCGTCAAAGAAACATTCATGGATCTCAAGACCCAACTCAAAACTGTATCCAAAAATCATCAAGCGTCAATCCAGAACCTTGAAACCAAGTTTGACAAACTTGCTGACAAGCAATCTGGTCGACCCTCTGGATCTCTTCCAAGTAACACTCAACCAAACCCAAAAGGACATAATTCCAAAGCTTACCAACCACCGCAATCTCGCAATGAGCATGTGAATGCGGTATTCACAAGAAGTGGTAAATCTTACAACCCACCAGTTAACCAAAATGATCAACAAAATGATTCTAAAACTCTTATCAACTTCGATAGCGATGATGAAGATGAAGAACCTAACTACAACCGAGAATACAAAATCCAAAACCAGTCAAGGAAACTCCATTACCCAAACCGTACAAACCAAAAATCTCGTATCCTCAACGTCTAAGGAAAGATAAAATGGAAGCTCAATACGGAAAATTTCTTGATATGATCCGTGCTGTTCGAATCAACGTACCTCTTATCGATGTCTTGGTCAGAATGCCTAATTATGGAAAATTTCTCAAGGAACTCATAAGCAACAAACATAAATCGAACAAATCTCTGCCGCTTTCTTAAGCGATGAAAGTTCAGCAATGATCCAAAACAAAGTTCCACCTAAACTCGGAGACCCTAGAAGTTTTCTTATTCCATGTAATTTTGACAAAACAATCTCCTGCAATGTTGTGAGTCCCAAACTGAACAGATCTTTATAGCCTGCTAAGGGTGATAGCCAACTTGTATAAATACAGATTGACTATAGAGAAAACACTGACTATGAATACTTATTATATATGCGGAATCTACACAATAGTATTAAGAAGAACAATGAAGAACTAAACTTTGATTTCTATTAATCTGTTAAAGAGTTACAAATTACTAACTATGAGATATGATTGTATGAGATGAGATCTGTGTGTTGTTCTTGTAGTTGTTTCTCTAATGCCGTAGGGTTCCTTTTATAGACCAAGAATAAACCCTAACAGACTTACAAAATGCACAAAAGATAATACATATCTTTTCCTATAATATCTCATACATATCTCTTAAACGGTACTAACTATTTTATACTAATGATGCTAACTATCTGAGCAATACTTAACACTTTGTACTGTCAGTACTAACTATAACTATCAGTACTAAGTATATACCTAACGGTACTAAGTTAGGAATGTATATTTCCCAACAATCCTCCCCTAAACATGATTGTTGAACTCTTTTAACTTCATGTTTCTTCAGGTTAATCTTCTTAAGTTCTTGGAGGATGTATCCAAACACTTTAACACATCTTGATCTGATCTTTAATAATCTTTGACATCTTTTGCTATCCTTCTGCAACATGTCTTCAACAGCAACATCTTTACAGCAACAATCTAACTAAGTTGGCTTTGTAGTTTTTGGCAAACTACCAGCCATAAACGGATTTGATTTTCCTTTACCAGTAGCCGTTTGCTCTGGGATAGTCAACTCTTTATTTCAAAAATATGGTGAGTTAATTACCATACATTTTTTGGTAAACTGTCAACCATCAAGGGAATTGAGAAGTCTTTACCACAAGCCGTTTGCTTATGGACTAGCTAGTTCTTATGCCTATTAAGCATGGTAAACTGATGACCATTTATTGTGTGGTGGTTAGCCAACACTCAAACCCTTCTCATCTCTATTTACATCATCAATTCTCATCAATCTGTTGCTTATTGAATCTGATCAAATCTAGGGTAGCAGTACTTTCTCTTTCAACTTCCAATCCAAGATCAAGCATCCTTTGCAATAAATCCTTGGAAAGAGGATACCTTCTTTCAACTAAGATGACTGTCCCATCTTCAAGTTCTAGTATGTAAACTCCACAAGTTTTATACAATCTCCAAGTGACAATCTTCCAATCTTGTTGATCACTCCAGAAATCACTTTGATCATTGTCTTCTATTGAGGATTCCATCATTATCTTCAAATCTCCCCAAAGAATCAACTCAAATCCTCCCAGTGTAGTTTCTGAGTACTGCTCCATCATCAAGTTATACAAGTGAAATAAAATCCTTGCTGTCAAAATATATGAAGTACCTCCAATAGATAGTTGAATGCCCTGAAGTTCCCATTGGCTTTGTGGATAACAAGGTAATCCCCCTCTGGTGATGAAACCTTGTCCAACTTAGAAATAAATGATTTCTTCTCCATTATTTCACTATCTATGGTACCTTCAAATGTAACAATCTTTAGGCATTTTCTGTGTTCATCATCACTATTAACATCTGGTTGAGGTCTTTTCCTTTTCCTTGCAATCATCTTCATATGACTACCCTTCCTTTTCTTTGTACCCTGCTCTATTACATCTACCTTAGCAGGTACCTTTGTTGTGTCTTCTTTCTTTGAAGTTTCTTCAACAACCCTCTTCTTTAAACTCTTCTGACCTGGGTCTTTTACTCCTTCATTCATCTCCTTAATCCTTCTTTCATCCTTAGTGGAACCAACAGCAGTGAAACTTTCATCAAACCTTTTCACTTTCTCATATAAAGCTTGTATGTCTTCAAAAGTTTTGTTCTTCAGGTCGAGTGTTTCTTGTTTCCAACATGTTTCAAATAAGTCATCATTTGATTCCTTAACTGAGTTCTTGTAGGAGGTTTATTCCTGATTGCAATAGCTCTTTGTTCTGCAAGAAACCTTCTTTGAGTTTGCAATTGTTATCATAAGAAACTTTGCTCTTTCTTCACAGTTGAACTACCCACTCCTCATCTGTGAATTCTCAGAGCTATGAAGTCTATCAGCTTCAACTCTTGCTTGCATAAAAAATCATACTCATTGAAAGGGCAGTCTGTTATAGCATCTTCTTCAGTCTAGCTTTTTAACTTCTTCTTCTGCTCCCATCTTTCTTGTTACCTTTCCAAGCCACCTCTCTTCAACCCTAGCAAGTTTGCTTAAACTTCTTTTTCAGCTTCAGGAATACCTCAGATTCAGTATTAAGACTCATCTTCCTCTTCAATTTTTCTTTTTCCCATATCTTTTGATTCCAATCTTTGGAAGAGGCTTTAATGTCAATAATGATCTGGTTGAAGTAGGTCTAGGTCTCTCAGTCTCTTCAACATCCTTAAGCTCTACTCCTTTCTCCTTTTCTCTTGAAACTGCTTTGGCTTGGCTCATGTTGAGAAGAACTTGAGCAATAGTTTCCATCCATCTCCAAACATTGTAGGAGTATTGTTGAGTGGTTGAGTACACTTCTCCTTCAGTTTGACATCAGTACCTCATCCTGAGCTTACACGGTACTAATCTTTTTCCTTGTCGGTATTAACTTTGGGTCTGTCAGTACTAACATTTGGTCTGTCAGTACTAACATTTGGCCTGTCAGTACTAACTTTTTCCTTGTCAGTACTAACTTGTTGTTGAGCAGTACTAAGTGCATCTTCAGTACTAACTTTGTCATCAGCAGTCTCCTTCTCTTCATTCACTACATCTCTTGTCCTCCCCACATCTTGAGCATCTTCATAGCTATATAATCCGAATGATCATCAGAAGCTTATCAAATAATGGATCTTTATGGACTGAAGGTTTAGCTTTGGCAGATTTCCTCCCCTGTTTGGATACAGACTCCTTTTGCATCCAGTTTTTCTTCAAGAATTTCTTTCCTGCCAATCTGTGCTTCAAGGAAACACTCTTCATCCAAGCTATGTGGTGTGTAATAACAGGTTTGGCTTTCTTCTTTAGCTTCTTGATCTGTGCCTTCAAGTGTTTAATTTCCTTGGCTTGATCTATAACCTGTGTACACAAAGAGATACAAAGATCATACACACTTTGGAGGGTCATGTCACCCTCATTCCCTGAAAGGGATTTATCACTGGATGACTGACCTCCATGATTCCCACCAGAACTCTCTGGAATAGAATCAGGAATATGAGTAGAAGGTGAAGGTCTAGGGGATGGGTCAGTCTGAGGCTCAACATTGGCTTCACTTGGGTGAGGAGGAGAGGGTGTAGGTTGTGGTTCAGATGGTCTTTCTGATGTGGCACCCTCATCCTCAGTTGGTTGTACCAACATAGAAGCAAATAAAGGTGTGACTTTCCCTGAAAAATGTTTACCCTTTTTAACCATAAAGGAGAAAACTTTACTTGTCAAAGCATTTACAGGAAAATGGTCTAAAGGTACTGGTACATTCATTAGCTGTTTATCCAAAAAGATTGAAATAAAACGTGGATACATAACAAACTTTTTCTTTGCATCTAAGTGTCTAAGCATACCATCAAAAATTAATTTAAAAAATTATATTTCTGATTAGATGTTAAGAAAATTACAGCAGTGGCAATGTTAGTGGGAATTTGATCCCAATAGGTGCTTTTTGAGCTAATACAATGATTCATTGTATGAAAAAGAAATCTCCATTGGGGTGAAAATAAAGCTTTGTTAAATGTTAACACAGTTAAATCCCCCTCATACCCCATGTGTAACACCCCCAAAATCACAACAACGCAGCGGAATACCACTTGGGGTGCTACTTCATAATACACAGCGCTAGATACAAGAGAACGACCTCTAAAAAGTGTCGTTTGTAAAACAATCTCATTGATTTTCTGAAATCAAAATAATAGTTGTCCCATAATTGCATCACCATGAAAAAAACTTGAATGTAAAGACTCCAATGCACATCAAATAATCCAAGCATCTAATTCACCTGAGAAAAACATGCTTAAAAGTGTCAACATTAAAGTTGGTGAGTTCATAGATTAGTTTAAATATGAATGTAATCCACTGTATCATCACAGTACCATGTAAAAATCCCAAAGATTTATAAAGAATGCACGACACATTTTATGTCACCAAAAGTACCAATCTTATCCTAAAGATTTATAAAGAATGCATGACCAATTTAATGTCACCAAAAGTACCAATCTTATTCCAAAGATTTATAAAGAATGCATGACCAATTTAATGTCACCAAAAATGTTTCAAGTACGTATTGCCATTTTATTCAAGGCAACGTAAATATCCATGCGAGTATAAAACAATGTTTACGATTACTCTAAGCTCATGAAACTGAAGCTAATAATTCATGTAAGAATTTCTTATGATTGGTTGGGGGGACGTAGTCCCAACGAAATCCGACATGTTAATAACGTTCGTTTTCCGAGTGACCTAATCACCCGAACGGGGATTGTCAATCCCGAATAGATCTATTTTATATCATTCGCGTGGACATCACGCTATAACCTTTGTTACAGGCGATAGATAATCACCCGAACAGGAATCCACACCCGAAAAGATCTATTCCATAACATTCGCGCTTACCCTCCAAGTGATTTACAGTTCATGACGCTGTGACGTAGACTTGTATGTACCACCCAATTGGCAGTGTTTAAGTATATATACCCCTACGTGTCCCCTCAAGAACACCCGGGCATAAAATATGTACTCCCCTTACCAGGTGTCCCCCTCCAAGAACACCGGCAGTAAAATATGTACTCCGTTACCGGTGTCCCTTCCAAGAACACCCGGCAGTAAAAAATAGTACTGCCCGTTACGTTCCCTTCCAAGAACACCCGGGATACCGTTATGTCATCATTTCAATCCGCTTACGCTAATCCGTAAACCTTTCAAAAGGAAAGGTCATATATTTGTGACCAAAAATGAATTCAATAATATATCCCATAGCGACTATGCAAAGTAAGTAGTAAACCAATTTTTTGTAATCAATCATTAAAATGCATTGTAAACAAGGCATGTATCCCCTCGGGGTTATAAAACATTCAAAAGATTGAAAAGCGAGGTTATGAAACTCACCTTGATCAAAGACCACGATCAAATAATCCAAATAAATCACAACGAATCTGCAACGATCCCGGCCAAAGACTATAATTATGTCGTTCGGATTTACAATATATATAAACTACTATCAACCGATGTGTACATCGTGACAACGGAAAACATATATTTATATATAAAATAAATATATAATATAAATATATAATATCATAATATAGATTATATATATATGTTTACATACATAATATGTGATAGAAATCCAACTTGCGCTCCTAACCTAACAACTGTGTATAATTTATATATACTATTTTCCATTTGTACTACCCGGACTAACTACAACACTACTGGTAGTGTTGTTACTACTGGTAGTGTTGTTACTACTGGTAGTGTTGTTACTACTGGTAGTATATTAGTTTATTTCTAAGTTCGACCCGACTATAATGGACACCCTAAATCACATTTTCACAACCGGTTTCTAAAGAGAATTTCATGCGAAACGATATACCGAACAACTTCAGTTTTTGTCCGAGACCAAAACTCGACCGAAATGTGACAACGGCACTCGCATCAGGTCTGATGCAGTGTACTAATTACCAAACAGCCAGATTTTTGCCCCCGCCTTAAGACCCGTTATCACTCGCTTTTAGACTTAAAGAACCTCGCGAGAAAGTAAAACGACCTTCCGAACAACTTTCATGTTTCGACCGAAGGCCGAAACGGACTCGAAAGTGCCCGAATCGAGCTTTTAAAATCCGGACAGCAAGCGCCCTTTTATACTAGTGCTGAAATTTAGTGTTTCGAATATATCTCGTTTTTGGGCATAACTTTTTCGTTATTAGGAGTTACAAGACGATCCTTATATGGAAACATCTGTCAAGGCAAGCTCTTACCATAATATCTAAGCCTAAAATCATATTTAACCAATTTCTCGAATCCTACGTTTGGCCGTGCAAACTTTCTGCTCACAGTCCGCTAGTTACAAATCACGCCAAAATCCGTTTTTGACCCAAAATCTCATCAAAACTACATCTAATATACCTTATAGTTTCATACTAATCTTACTTTACTATCAATATCATAATTTTCTATACGCCGCAAGTTTCAACCGATTTCATCACATATATACTCATTTACGTATATCAATCAAATGAATGAAATAATTGAAATAGACATAAAAATGAGCTCACTATGCTATATGGAGCAAAGTCGGGAAACACAAGGCACTCGTCTCGTACTTCTTGCTTCTTAGTCGTGGCTCACCCTCACTCGAACCAAACCAAAGCCAAACTCGAACCAACCCAATAACTTTCAATAATCAAACACACCCTTTGTGTGCCTTGCTTGCTTGGTTCGAACCCAAAAGGAGAGAAAGAAGAAAAGAGAAAGCAAGCTACAACTTGGTTCTCACAGAATTCATCTCAATCATTTTAGTAGATATTTGAATGTGTTCTTAAGATTCAGAATCAAAATGAATTGTGTGTGGGGTGGTGATACTCGGCTGAAACCACAAAGAGAAAGGAAAAGATATGATCAAATGAAATGATAACTTGTATATATATTATAAATATCTCCTAAATATCTTGCAAATATCTTATAAATATCTTGCAAATATCTCATAAATATCTTGCAAATATCTTTTAGATATTTTGTAAAATATCTAGTTAATTTAACGTGAGCCTTAAACGCGAGCTTTGGCCAAGGCCGAGAAACAAATACGACATGGTTCATAAAATGATATTTTATGATCATAAGAATAATAGAGAGACACGTCGTAAATTTTACAAAGCTCGAAACGATTAACGAACGCGCGGTCAAACGTCGACTCGCGGAACGTCAATAATAAAAATTATCGAATCTTCTCCCAATTTTTCATAATAAAATACGAAAATATGCATTATCGACAAATAAAATTTTAAATGTCGACACTCGTTCACGGAAACTCGTAAAATAATATTTACGACATCGGGCACGCGATCGTCGTACAATGACCTAAAACACGGGGTGTTATACCATGAGCTGTATAGCATCAAATATAGCCTGATTTGGTAGAGAATCTATCCCATCAGCATCATCAAAAAGAAGATTACTTCTTATTGATGCTTCAGAGATAGACACAGGCTTGCCAGCTACTTTGGCAGTAATATACCTAACATTGTTGATTATTTTGGATTTAGCAGACATCCAAAACTGTTCAACAAATGTAGTAGAGACTACTGGACTTACAGTGACAGCATTATGAATGGAGCTTCGAGCAAGAAAATAAATAATCTCATGAAACTCTGCATTACCATCAGTCTTCTCCAAATAAGCAACCATATTGTGTTTAGGGCACGATTCAAGAACAACCATGATTGGAGATCATCGGTGAGTGAGAGATTAGGGCTTGAATGAAAGAAAGTATTTAAGAGAGATTACGTGAGTGAACTATGCAATTGAGATGGGTTTATATAGGTTTGGCAAACCTAAAATCAAAGAAACCGTTTCAATTTACACTTTATACCCTTGGCGGTATTTTCTTCAACGTCTCTATAGCAGTACTATCTTTGCCCAACGGTACTAACTTTGCACTGTCGGTACTAACTTTTGCCAACCAAAGAATGAACAATTTTGGCAACAGCAGTGCTTCAGTACCATCGTAAGCTCTTCCCAATGACTTACTAACACCCAAATAACTCCATGAAAAACCTCACTATGGTCAAGATGCTTCTGCACACTGAACACTTCATACAAACTATACAACAAATCATATTGCCTCCCCTTAACTAATGCAGCTTATGGATTGATCATGCCAATAGTAACAACTAAGAACTGAAACCTGCTAACATCAAATGCCTTGGTTAGAAGATCAGCTACATTGTCATCAGTGTGTATTTTCAGCACCTGGATAAGTTTCTTCTCATAAGCATCCCGTATGAAGTGGTGCCTAATGGCAATATGCTTTGTTTTGGAGTGATATACTGGATTCTTTACAATGCATATGGTACTTTCATTATCAATGTAAATCTTTATGTTCATGAAATTTAACCCATAGTCTAACATTTGATTTTGAATCCATAGAACTTGCCCACAGCAATTTGTAGCAGCAACATATTCTGCCTCTGTAGTAGAAGTAGCCATAATGGTCTGCTTTTTGCATTGCCAAGAAATAAGTCTCCTGCCAAGAAATTGACAACCTCCTGTTGTGGATTTCCTGTCAAGATTTGCTCCAGCGTAATCACTATCTGAATAGGCTTCCAGGTCAAATGAGGACACTCTAGGATACCAAAGGCCCAGTTTTGGTTTGCCCTTTAGATACCTAAAGATTCTCTTAACAGCACTTAGATGGGATGTCTTTGGAGTGACCTGAAACCTAGAACAAGCACAGACTGCAAACATAATATCAGGCCTAGAAGCAGTCAAGTACATTAAAGAACCAATCATGGATCTATAAAGATGTACATCCACATCACTAGCTTCCTCATCCTTGACTAAAGGCTTTTGGGTCTCAATTGGTGTACTAGTAGTCTTAACACTGACAAAATTAAACTTCTTCAGGATTTCTGCAACATATTTATCCTGACTTATAAAGATACCATCTTTTTTTGTTTGACTTGTAGTCTAAGAAAGAAGGTGAGCTCTCCCATAGAACTCATCTGAAATCTACTCTGCATTAATGCCTCAAAATCATCACACCAAGATTTCTTTGTAGAACCAAATATAATATCATCCACATAAACTTGTACTAATATGATATCATGTTTGTCCTTCTTAATGAAAAGAGTCTTGTCAATAGTTCCTCTTCTGTATCCATTCTTCAACAAGAAAGCAGATAAAGTAGCATACCAGGCTCTGGGAGCTTGGTGTAAACCATAGAGAGCTTTCACTACTTTATAGACCTTCTTAGGACACTTAGGATCTATAAAACCTGGTGGTTGAGACACATAGACCTCCTCATCAATTTTGCCATACAGGAAGGCACTTTTCACATCCATTTGATAGACTATGAAGCACATGTAAGAGGCAAAGGCTAAAAAAATCCTAATGGCTTCAATCCTGGCCACAGGAGCAAAAACCTCATCATAATCTATCCCTTCCTCTTGCCTATGTCCTTGAGCAACCAACCTTGCCTTATTCCTAACCACAACTCCTCTCTCATCCTTTTTGTTTCTGTAAACCCAATTTGTTCCAATTGCCTTCTCCCATAAGGCAAATCTACAAGAATCCAAACTTTATGAATCTTGAATTGCAGCAATTCTTCCTGCATAGCATCAACCCAACTTTCATCTTCAAGAGCTTTAGAAATCTTTTTGGGTTCATTTTGAGACAAGAAACAAGCAAATAAACAATACTGGAAGTCTTTATGATTATTTCTCCTTTGCTTTTGAATATAACTTATAAAAGCATAGGCTCCAGAACTTTTAGTCACTTTACTTCTTGTTTGAACTGCTGATTGTGGATCTCCAAGAATTAGAGTTGAAGGATGAATAGAGTTAATCCTTGATGTGGGAATAGGACTAACATTCACAACAGGTTCTAAATTTGTGAAGTCAGCCACTGCACCCTCATCATCATAAGATGAATTTGTAAAAATACCATCAGTAGGATTGGTATAAATGTCCTCAAGTGCAGGTATTTTTGAATCATCTTGGTCAGGATTGGTTGGATCAGTAAAGGATAGTCCACCATAAGGACTGGCAGTACTAACTGGTGTGCTAGCAGTATTAACTATGTTAGTACTGCTAGTTTTAGTAGCCCCTGCTTGTAGAAGCAAATCCTCAGTTTCTTGGGCAAACTCCTTCCTGAGAGCTTCAGTTGCATCATTAGCATCCTATTCTTGCCTCTTAAGTTGTTCAAGTTCATCCAAAAAGACTTGATCCTCCTTATCTACTGGCTTCTCATCTGTATTTAAATCAGGATGTTTGTTAGGTGCTTCACCTGCATCCTTTGATGTTGACCTCTTGACTGTTAAAGAATAAGAAGACCATATTGGCAGTACAAAGTAGTCCTGAGCAGATTCAGCTTCTTTTTCAGAATCACCTGCATCAATAATATCTTCTATACCTGCATTGTGATTAGCTTCTTGTGGACCTGCATGTTTGTTAGCTTGATTCTCTGATCTCACAAGTTGATAATTCATTGAATTAGTTAAATAATCAAGATCAAACAGCCAAGTTGGTCCTTTCCCTGCAACATTGGGTTTATTTTCTAAAAAGGTTATGTTGCAGGTTTCTTCAAACTCTCTTGGTTTCTACATTGTATACCCTAAAAGACTTGCTTTGTAGAGAATACCCTACTAAAATTCCTTATATGATTTCCCATCAATTTTGCCCAAGTGGTAATGTATTCAAAGATGGCACATGGCACCCAAAAGATCTATATATAGCTTATGATTGTAAATTTTAAGTATAAGTTCATAGGTGTTTTATTTTGAGGGCTTGGGTCATAATATACCCTATTAAGGACATAACAAGCAGTACTAACTGCTTCAGCCCAAAAAGTGTTAGGTAAAAATGAATCTGCTAGCATAGTTCTAGCAGCCTCAATAAGGGTCCTGTTCTTTCTTTTAGCAACTCCATTTTGTTGTGGAGTTCTGGCATTACTGTATTCCTTTTTTATCCCTTTTGACCTATAGAATTTAATAAAATCCATGTTCTTAAATTCTGTACCATTATCACATCTAATAGTTTTAACTTTTTGATTTAATTGGTTCTCAATTTGTCTTATAAAGTCCTTAAGGATTCCACTAGTTTCATCCTTAGTTCTTAAGAAGAACACCCAACTAAACCTGCTAAAATCATCAGTGATAACCAGGCAATAAGTCTTATGGTTTAAGCTCCTTACAGATGTAGGTCCAAATAAATCCATATGCAGAAGCTGTAAGGGCTGACTAATAGAGCTCACTGATTTGGCCTTACAGGAGGCCTTGTGCTGCTTTCCTTTCTGACAAGCAACATAAGTGTGGTCATTTTGAAAAATCTTTGAAGGTAAACCTCTTACAAGGTTTCCATTCACAAGTTTGTTTAAGTTTTTAAAGTTAACATGACCCAACCTCCTATGTCATTTGTTAGATTCATCAATTGTGGCCTTTACAATCACACAGGCTAAACCTCTAGAAGGAACAATGTTCTCTAAATTAAAACTGTACATATTGTTTTGTCTAGGGATTCTAAGTAATACTTGATTTTCATTAGGTAACTTAAATTCAGGAGACAACACAAGACATTCAGTGTTTGTGAAGAGAGCCTTGTTCTTCTTGTCACACATCTGTGACAGAGAAAAGAGATTGAAATGCTATAGTTCTTTCACAAAGCACACATCCTCAAAATCTAACTTTCCAGTTTTTATTTTACCTTTACTAGTTATGTAACCTTTACTTCCTCCAAAAGCAACAGGGCCACCATTAAAGTCTTGATATTCAGCAAGGTAGGCCTTGTTTCTAGTCATGTGCCTGGAACATCCACTATCAACAATCCCTTTGTTCTGTAAAGCTCTTTATGGATAATACTTTGTGTCTGAGCCTGAACTGCTGCAAGCCATCAAAGCATAGTTCTATTGTTCATCTTCTGAGTGACTGGTCCAATCAACACCTTCTCCATCAAGAGTCACCAAAGTCTTAGAGTCCTCTTGTTTACCAAGTTTTCCTCCCATTTTCTTTATCCTTATTCCCAGTGTTCCAAGCATCTCTCCTCCTACTATCTTGATTCCCCTTGGATCTGCACTCTTATAGCAAAATGCCCCGTCTTGTGACAACTATGGCACTTGACTTTGGTTTTGTCAAAACCAACCGGTTCCTTGGCATCAAATTGTAGCTTTCTACCTGTTTTTTTGTAGAACTTTTTCATTCTCATGGAAATCATAGCCACCTTCCATTTCAAGTCCATTTCTTCTAAATCAAACTCATCAAGCTGTTCTAGATCTTATGATCCATATGTGGGCAAATGGATTGCTTTTCTAAGTAAGGAGTATGACTAAAGGCTGACCAAAAAATTAGACACACCATAAGCGGTCTAACTTCATTGTACTGCTTGTGTTCTCTGTAACTATGCCACCATTCTGCGTGCTTGAGGATGATGCAGTGAGCCTTTAACATCAGACCTCAAAGACTCTAAGATTATTATACTTGATCTCTCAAAACTGAGATGTCCACTCCTGGTTGGTCTTATGATTAAGGGAAAACTTGAGACCAGGCAGAAGGTAGAGACCTAAGGAATTTCTGATTTGCATCTTCAGTGGAGACGCCTGCACCATGAATCTCTAGTTGACTCAGAAGACTCTAAAACCTGTCATAACCTTTATGTAGCTCTTCTGAGTTTAATACAGAGAAGCCTTCAAATTGTTGCTTTAAAATATACTTCTGCATCTTCTTTGATTCATCATTTCCACCAAATCTAGATTTGAAAGCTTCCCACATTTCTTTAGCATTAGTCATTTTATGAAATTTAGCAAGATGATCTTCCATCTTTATCTTTTGATATCTTTGACTAAATCTTCAATAATTCTCCATGTGCTCCACCAACTTGTAGAATTCTGATATGCTAGATTTAGTCCTTGTTTTATTCTTATATTTATTTTGTCTCATCAAATCAAGAATCCCAACAACCCGCCATGGCTGCAAGCACGATGACGTGCTGCCCCGCCAAGATACAGGCCAATTTCACCCACTGCAATCCATCGATCACAAACGCAACAAACCTGAATAGCCACAATACATAATGTTTGATAGTGCGAAACTGTTTGGCTTAGATTTGTAAGTGCGGAACCGGATAAAAGGTTGTTCGACCCGCCAAGGCTGCAAACACGACTTCGTGCTGCCCTACGAAGATACGAATCTGTTTGACCCATCACGGTCCAGCGGCTTATTGTAGCTGCAAAATCAATGACACTACAAGAATCTGATGGAATACCCACGAAAATTACCCACACCCATCATTTTAAGGGATTTACCCACCTAATACCCACTCATTACCCACCACCAACGACTTAATATGTCCATTTTATGTTCCCTCAATTTTCTCACGAATTTTTCCCACCTAAATAGCCACAAAAATATATTTGGTGTGAAATATGTGGGTAAATAATTGGCGCCAAAATATTTCCTACGGATTACCCACATCATGAGTTATCATGGGTATATACGTGGGTAATTTAGTGGGTAAATAGTAATTACCCAGGTGTTCGCACACCAATTAGTACTGCCAGTCCTTCAAATATTTTTAGTGCTGGTGGACCTGCTCTAAACAACAATGACCAAGATGATTCTCAAATACCTACTCTTGAGGATATTTATGACAGTCCAAGTGATGGGATTTTTACCAATGCATCTTATGATGATGAGGGTGCAGTGGCTGACTTCACTAATTTAGAAACCACAGTGAATGTTAGTCCTATTCCCACTTCAAGGATATACTCTTTTCATCCTACAACTCAAATTCTTGGAGATCCAAAATCAACAGTTCAAACAAGGAGCAAAGTGAACAAAAGTTCTGGAGCCCATGCTTTTGTAAGCTATATTCAAAAGCAGAGAAGAAATAATCACAAGGATTTCTAGCACTGCTTGTTTGCTTGCTTCCTATCTCAAATTGAACCCAAGAAGATATCTAAAGCCCTTGAAGATGAAAGTTAGGTTGATGCTATGCAGGAAGAACTGTTGCAATTCAAGATTCAGAAGGTATGGATTCTTGTAGATTTGCCTTATGGGAAGAAGGCAATTGGGACTAAATGGGTCTACAGGAATAAGAAGGATGAAAGAGGTGTTGTGGTTAGAAATAAGGCAAGGTTGGTTGCCCAGGGATATAGGCAAGAGGAAGGGATAGACTATGATGAGGTTTTTGCTCCTATGGCTAGGATTGAAGCCATTAGGATCTTTTTGGCCTTTGCTTCTTATATGGGATTCATAGTTTATCAGATGGATGTGAAGAGTGCCTTCTTGTATGGCACAATTGATGAGGAGGTGTATGTGTCTCAACCTCCAGGTTTTGTAGATCCTAAGTTCCCTAAGAAGGTCTATAAGGTTGTGAAAGCTTTGTATGGTTTACACCAAGCTCCCAAAGCCTGGTATGCTACTTTATCTACTTTCTTGTTGAAAAATAGATACAAAAGAGGAACCATTGATAAGACTCTTTTTATCAAGAAGGACAACAATGATATCATGTTAGTGCAGGTTTATGTGGATGATATTATTTTTGGTTCTACAAAGAGGTCTTGGTGTGATAAATTTGAGGCATTGATGAAGAGTAGATTTCAGATGAGTTCTATGGGAGAGCTCACCTTCTTTCTTGGATTACAAGTCAAACAGAAAGAAGATGGTATTTTTATAAGTCAGGATAAGTATGTTGCAGAAATCCTGAAGAAGTTTGATTTTGCTAGTGTGAAGACTGCTAGTACACCAGTTGAGACCCAGAAGCCTTTGGTCAAGGATGAGGAAGCTGCTGATGTGGATGTACACCTTTATAGATCCATGATTGGCTCTTTAATGTACTTGACTGCTTCTAGGCCGGATATTATGTTTGCAGTCTGTGCTTGTTCTAGGTTTCAGGTAACTCCAAAGACCTCCCATCTAAATGCTGTGAAGAGAATCTTTAGGTACCTCAAAGGCAAACCTAAATTGGGCTTTGGTATCCTAAAGTGTCATCCTTTGACCTAGAAGCCTACTCAGATAGTGACTATGCTGGAGAAAATCTTGACAGGAAATCCACAACAAGAGGTTGTCCAATTTCTTGTCATGAGACTTATTACATGTCTACATGCAAGAAGCAAATAATTGTGGCTACTTCTACTATAGAGGCAGAAAAGTTGCTGCTTTTAAATTGCTGTGGGCAAGTTTTGTGGATTCAAAATCAAATGTTAGACTATGGGTTCAATTTTATGAACACAAAGATCTACATTGATAGTAAAAAGAATCCAGTATTTCACTCCAAAACAAAGCATATTGAAATTAGGCACCACTTCATTAGGGATGCTTATGAGAAGAAACTTATCCAGGTGCTAAAGATTCACACTGATGACAATGTAGCTGATCTTTTAACCAAAGCTTTTGATGTTAGCAGGTTTAATTTCTTGATTGTTAACATTGGAATGATCAATCAATAGGCTGCATTAGTTAAGGGGAGGCAAGATGATTTGTTGTACAGTTTGTATGGAATGTTATGTGAGCAGAAGAATCTTGACAATGGTGATATTTTTCATAGAATTATTTTGGGTTCTAGAGTGAAATTGAAGAGAGCTATAGATGGTACTAAAGAGCTCTTGTTGCCAAACTTCTTCAATTTTTAGTTAACAAAAGTTAGTACCGATAGGCTTATCGTTTGTACCGACAGGCAAAGTCTGTACCGCTATAAAGCCGTTGGAGAAAATACCGCCAAGGGTCTAAAGTGTAAATTGTAACGGTTTCTTTGATCTTGGGTTTGTTCAACCTATATAAACCCATCTCAATTGCACAATTTACTCACATAATATCTCCTAACACCTCTCTTTCAACAATCCTAATCTTTTCATCCACCGACACCACAATTCGTCAAGTAATGGCTGCTCTTGAAGTCATGCCCTAAACTACAACATGATCGCTATTATAGAAAACTAATGGGAATACTAAGTTCCATGAGATTATAGACTTTCTTACACGAAGCTCAATTTACTATGCTCTCACTGTAAGTCTTGTAGTCTCAACTACCTTTGTTGAATAGTTCTGGATGTCTGCTAAATCCAAAACAATCAACAATGTTCGGTATATTACTGCCACAGTTGCTGGCAAGCCTGTAACTATCTCAAGGCATCAAAAGAAGTTCATCATCATTTTGTGTGATGCTGATGGGATAGATACTTTGAATAATCAGGCTATATTTGATACTATTCAGCAATGGGGTAGAGGGGGGACCTAACTGTCTTAACATTTAACAAAGCCCTGTTTTCACCTCAATGGAAATTTCTTTTTCATACCATGAATCACTGCATAAGTTCTAAAAGCACTTCTTGGGATCAAATTCCCACTAATATTGCCACAGCAGTGATTTGTTTAGCAACTAATCAAAAATATAATTTTTCAAAATTAATTTTTGATGGTATGATGAGACACTTGGATGCAAAGAAAAAGTTTGTCATGTATCCAAGATTTATTTCGGTCTTTTTGGCTACACAGTTAAAGAATGTGCCTGTTCCTTTAGATCACTTCCCTATTAATGCCCTGACTAGTAAGGTTTTGTCATTTATGGTTAAAAAGGGTAAAAACTTTTCAGGGAATGTCACACCATTATTTGACTCTATGTTGGTTCAACCAACAGAGGATGAGGGTGAAGCTTCAGAAAGACCATCTGAATCCCAACCAATACCCTCTCCTCCTCACCCAAGTGAAGACCAACCTGAGTCACAGCCTGACCCATCTCCCAGACCTTCTCCTTCAATCCCTATTCCTGATTCCAATCCAGAGGGTTCTGGTGGGAATCATGGAGGTCAGTCATCCAGTGATAGATCCCTATCAGGGAATGAGGATGGCCTGACACTCCAAAGTGTATATGATCTTTGTATTTCTTTGTGTAAACAGGTCACAATTCAAGCTAAAGAAATTAAAGATTTGAAGGCACAAATCAAGAAGCTTAAGAAGAAGGCCAGACCTGTGATCACACACCATAAAGCTTGGATGAAGAGTGTTTCCATGAAGACAAGATTGGCAGGAAAGAAATCTATGCAGAAAAAGTGGATGCAGAAGGAGTCTGTATCCAAACAGGGGAGGAAAACTGCCAAATCTAAACCAACTGCACACAAGGATCAAGCTTTTGATGATCCTGATGATTTTGGTCCAATAGATTACATGGAGACTGAGGATGCTCACAATGAAAAGGGAGTAAGTACTGAAGATCAAGTTAATACCGTCAAGCCAGATGAAGGTACTGACAAGCCAAAAGTTAGTACCGACAAGATTGATGAAGGTACTGCTGAGCTTAAAAATGGAAATTCAGATGAAAATGCTACTCCAACAGTTTTTGGAGATGATGAAACCATTGCTGAGTTTCTGGTATCCATGAGCCAAAATAAGGCTAAGCAAAAAGGAGTTGAGATTAAAGATGCTGAAGACTCTAATAGACCAAGGCCTACATCAACAAGATCATTGTTAACATTGAAGCCTCTTCCTAAAATTGATCCTAAAGATAAAGGCAAGAAAGTTCTTGAGGAAAAAGCTGAGTCAGATGCTGAATCGAAAGGGGTTAATGAAGCTAAGGATGAGGATGACGATAAGGATCCAGAGGAGGATCCCGAGGAGGACCATACTGACGATCTTGCCGATGGAGAGGATGGTGATGATGAGCCCTCCGATGATGACGACGATGATGATGATACTGATGATGAGGATGAGGAGCCCACTGAGGACGAGGAGGAGGAGGAGCACATAGCTCTGGCTGACTCTTCTGCGGTACCTGTTGTTGACCCTATTCCCTCAGCTGGGGATACAGAGGCATTTGAGACTGATGAGTCTGCACCTACACCTAGATCACCTCAGACTAGGATCCCTTTTTCTCAGACACGTCTCCGTAGGGCACGGAAGACTGTCAGACTTGAGCCACCTATGTCAGCATCCATGGAGGCACGCATTGCTGAGCATGCTGCCGCACCTATACCACCCACCAGCTCTGCCTATGATCAGGCACCATTAGGTCATAGGGCAGCCATGATCCGTATGAGAGATGACATCCCCGAGGAGGACATGCCACCTCGGAGGAGATTTGTACTTACTGCTCCCCCACCTGGGTGTGATGTAGCAGAGAGTTCTGCTGCTGCTGCTAGACCACCTAGGGGTCAGTATGATTTTGTTGATACTGTTGAGGCAGGACAGGGTTTGATTCGTAGTCCTGGTCATGATGCCCGGACTATTGCTAGAGCTGCTGACAGAGCAGAGGATGTTGGTTATGTTAGAGTTATACAATTCTTCTGAGCATAGGATGCTGACTTCCATTTAGGAATGTCAACTTGAGGTCAGCTAACCAGCCACTTGGTTTCGCAGGCAAAAGAGTGAAGATTTCCTATACATAGTTGCTGAACGCTCGTGGGATGACCGCGGAGACATTAGACTCGAGAATTGATGTTGTGAGATGCCGGAGACGCTTACGAGAGATCGAGTTGTAATGATGTACGCCAGGCTTACCGTTTAGTTTTCTGAGGCCCTCGAACAGGGCCATGAAATGGACGCACTTGAGACATTGGAGACTCACATGAGTCGTATATAGTGGCAGCGCCAGAGAGCTGAGGATGATGCAATCAGATAGATCATGCGTACCATGGACAATAGCTAGAGCTCAGATGATACAGTGTAGGTAAACAACCGAAGTAGCTGTTAGATTACTTTTCGAATTCTAAGTTTTAAAAATCTTGTATAGTCTATTAAGTTTTATGGTTAACTCCCAGCTAATATACTCTAGGACTATTTCATTTTTGTACTAGATCATTAGTAGTCCATTTTGTAATCCAAACAAATCATGTACGATTCGACATATGTATGAAAATGTGATGTATATAGTAATGGTTGATTTCATATTTATTTATTTCTCTCATTGTGATTTGGTGAGTAAATTATTATTATCAAAGCTAATTATCGATACATTGGTCATTTATATCTCACGTAAATATATTCTTGATGATTAGTAGAAACATGCCTGTAACAAGCCAAGGAGGCAAACAACGTCATGAATCCAGAATCCATTCAAGCCATGATCGACCGGGCAATCTAAAGAAACTCTACCCAAAACTCAGGAATGAATGCAATCACAATTCGGGTGGAGGACTCAGAAGGCATGTGCAACCTGCACGTGTTTGTTCCTATACCGATTTCATGAAATACCAACCCCTGAACTTCAAGGGAACTGAAGGCGTTTTTTGTTCGTTGTCTCAAAGGCTCAAAAAGATGGAATCAATTATTTTTTTTCACATAGCGGTTGTACCATGACAATCAAGTGAAAGTTCGCTACATGCCACTCAGCTAGGTGATGCACTAACCTGTTGTTAATGGCCATGTTGAAGAACCTTAGGTCATGATGCTGCCTATGCTATGACTTGGGGAACTCTCAAGAAGAAGTTGACAGACAAATATTGTCCAAAAGGTGAAATCAAGAAACTTGAAATTGAACTGTGGAATCTTAGGGTCAGGGGAAACGATGTTGCAGCCTATACGCAGCGTTTCCAAGAACTAGCCTTGATGTGCACCAAATTTCTTGCTGATGAGACCAAAAAGGTTGACAAGTACATCAGTGGACTTCCTGATAACATTCATGGGAATGTCATGTCTGCAAGACCCAAAACTCTTGATGATGCTATCGAGTTGGCCAACGACTTGATGGATCAGAAACTACGCACTTATGCGGAAAGACAGAATGACAACAAAAGGAAGGCTGATGATTCATCAAGAAACAATCAACAACCCCACAAGAAGCAAAATGTAGCTAGGGTAGCCCTGGTGAAAAGAAGGCTTACACTGGAAATCTACCTCTGTGCACCAAGTGCAACTACCACCACACCGGACAATGTGCACCCAAATGTGGAAACTGCAAGAGGTATGGTCATGCTACCAATGATTGTCGGGTCAATACCAACAACAACAACAAGAAGAAGAATCAAAAGGCAGGAGCATGCTATGAATGTGGTAACACTGGTCACATAAAGAAGAATTGCCCAAAACTAAAGAACCGTGGGAATGGCAACGGGAATGGCACAGCTCAGGGAAGAGCTTATGCTTTGGGAGGAAGAGATGCTAGCCCGGACTCTAACGTCATCACGGGTACGTTTCTCCTCAACAACCGTTATGCTATAATTTTGTTTGATACTGGTGCGGATAGGAGCTTTGTATCTAATACCTTTAGTGCCTTGATTAACATTACCCCCACTACGTTAAAAAGTCATTATGAATGTAGGAAAAATAAAAAAGAAAATTAGCCGCTTGAAAATCATAAGAGTTAACAGCCATAAACGTTGGTTGCACTCTAACATCATAACCACCCTTCAAAATCGACATGATGCCTGGTCCTACTCGGTAGTTTTGACGTCATTATTGGGATAGACTGGTTAACAAAGTATCATGGAGTGATCATTTATGACGAGAAGATTGTACGTGTTCCGTTCGGAAGAGAGATGTTAATCTTTCAAGGCAATGGAAACAACCAAAGGGAAGAATCCCGACAAATATCATTTTGTGCACTAAAGCACAAGAGTATTTACAAAGGTATGTGAAAGTATTTTTGGCACACTTACACGAAGGAAGCCGAAAGACAATCCTGAGGGGAGCGACTGAGGACGTCCTAATTGTTAGAGACTTTCCTAAAGTCTTTCGTGAAGACTTGCAGGGTATTCCACCAGCTCGACAAGTAGAATTCAAAATTGATTTGGTACCAAGTGTTGCACCTGTAGCACGGGCGTCTTATCGGCTAGCACCATCCGAAATGAAAGAACTGGCAGAACAACTTCAAGAACTATCCGACAAGGGATTTATAAGACCCAGCTCTTCACCCTGGGGAGCCCCGGTCTTGTTTGTCAAGAAGAAAGACGGATTGTTTTGTATGTGCATCGATTATCGTGAACTGAACAAGTTAACAGTGAAGAACCGTTATCCACTTCCTAGAATTGATGACTTGTTCGATCAACTTCAAGGGTCGAGTGTCTACTCGAAGATCGACTTACGATCAGGCTACCATCAGTTGAGAGTTCGCGAAGAAGACATTCCCAAGACCGCGTTTAGGACGCGTTATGGGCCACTTATGAATTTCAAGTTCATGCCGTTTTGGTTTGACAACGCAACCGTCTGTATTTATGGACTCATGAATCGGGTGAGGCCAACCTTAATGTATAAGTTTTGAGATTGTCCTTATATCCACGATAAACTAATTTATTCAAAGAACAAGGAAGAGCATGAAGAGCATCTCAAATTAAGAAAGAGGAGTTTTACGTAAAATTTTCCAAGTGTGAATTTTGGATTCCAAAAGTACAGTTTCTCAGACACGTGATTGATAGCAAAGGCATTCACGTGGACCCAGCAAAGATCGAGTCAATTAAAGATTGGGCGTCTCCTAAGACTCCGACAGAGATCCGCCAATTTTTAGGACTTGCCGGTTACTACCGCAGATTTATCGAGGGCTTCTCCAAGATAGCCAAGTCAATGACTAAGCTGACTCAGAAGAATGTGAAGTTTGACTGGGGAGAAAAGGAGGAAGCCGCATTTCAATTGATTAAACAAAAGCTGTGTAGCGCACCCATTTTGGCCTTGCCTAAAGGATCAGAAAACTTCATTGTTTATTGCGATGCGTCGCATAAGGGTTTGGGTGCCGTGCTTATGCAAAACGAGAAAGTTATAGCCTATGCTTCTCGACAACTAAAGATCCATGAGAAAAACTACACAACTCATGATCTGGAACTTGGAGTTGTGGTGTTCGCCCTTAAAATGTGGAGACATTACTTATACGGAACAAGGTGCACCGTATTTACCGACCACAAGAGTTTACAACATATCCTTGATCAAAAAGAGTTGAACATGAGGCAACGGCATTGTTGGATGTTGCTTAGGTGATTACGAGTGTGAACATCCGCAACCTACCCAGGGAAGGCGACGTAGTTCTGATGCTTTGAGCAGGAAGAAACATTCTAGGTCATTAAGAGTTCGAGGCCATATTATGACAATTGGGTTTTAATCTTCCAAGGAGTCCCTGTTAGAATCACAGACCGAAGCATTAAAGCCAGAAAACCTTAGTGCTGAAGATGTTAGAGGCATGCTCAGAAAAGACCTCCCAAAGGAAAAGTTAGAACCCCGTACTGACAGAACTTTATGTTTGAACAACAGGAGTTGGGTACCATGCTTTGGTGACTTAAGGACTCTGATCATGCACGAGTCCCATAAGTCAAAGTATTTAATCCATCTGGGTTCCGACAAAATGTACCAAGACTTGAAGTAGTTGTATTGGTGGCCTAACATGAAGGCGAATATTGCCACTTATGTTAGCAAGTGTCTTGTTAGATATGAGTAAAAGACTCGGTCACCCCGTATATTTATTGTTTATAATAGTTCGTAGTTTAATAGATTAAAATCAAAAGGGGTCTTTCGGTTTTAAAGCCGTAGTACTAATACCCGTAGTTTTGTAAAAACTATATAAGCCTCTTCCAACTTTGGAAGAGGTAAGCTAGTCATTTTCCCTTTTCATATTAAACACATTTTCTCTCTCTAGAAAACCTCTCACATGTGTTTCTCTCTCTAGAAACTAGCCATGTCCAAGAATCGACCCCATGTTATGATATATGATATACCACAATTGGCATCAGAGCTACATGTGGATTCGTGGTTAAACAAGATCAAATCCGTGCTTATTTAAGCCTCAAAAAGGCCCACGGCTCACTTTTGAGTTTGGCTTATTTGTGCGTTAAAATTGGATGTTACTTGTTCTATCTACATAAAAGGTTAGATTGTTAACAATTTCATGTGTTGAACAAGCTCCTAGTTCGAATTATAAGCTTTTAAAGCTTAGTGTTCTTCGTGGAGGGTTGCTTCATTTTGACGATCCAAGAAGAAATACAATGTTTATAGGATGTTTACTCTTGTAATATCTCCTATAGTATTTCATGTTAGAGCTTTGATTCGTGGATATAAAAGCTATTTGAGTTGAATTTTTGTCCAATTCGACCTTGTGTTCAACGTGGAGGGTTGCTTATTTAATTATTTGTTCTTCACGGCGGTTTGACCAAATAGGGGACAAGATCTGGAAATTTAGGAAAAAGTCAAAGGCGAGTTGCCAAAAGTCAAAGGCGAGTTGCTTAATTTTAATAATTATATTCGCGGCGGTTTGTTTAAATTTGGTGGCGAGTTGCTTGTTCGCGGCGGTTTACACAGGATTGGTGGCGATTTGATTATTATATTGAACAAAAGGGAAAAGTTACTCTGCCCAAATTTCCAAAAACCCATGGCGAGTTGCCAAAATACAAGGCGGTTTGGATAAAAACCTAGGCGACGAGTTACTATAAAATCAAGGCAGCGAGTTAACATCAGGCAGTGGTTTGAGTTCACGGCGGGTTGCCTAAGACAGCAGCGGTTTGCATTATTTTAATACATGGCGAGTTGCCAGTAAAACGGCGAGATACTCGCTTACAAAGGCGTAGCCTGACACGAAATTGCGGCGATATGTTCAAGGTGGCAGCGGTTTGATTAAAATATAGGAGGCGGTTTGATTAAAATATAGGAGGCGGTTTGATTAAAATATCCAGACGACACCCCTTTTAGCGACACTTTTTGGCGGAAAAATTAAGTAATTTGTAATCTTTTTTCTATAGCCTTTTTAACTTATTTTTACATCAAATTCAAATTTTGGTAATAGGGTAAAAAATTTTCCGGTCGACATCTTTTTAGCGACACTTTTTGGCGGGAAAAATTAAGTAAAATATAATTTTTTTTCTTTAACCTTTTTAGCTTATTTTTACACCAAATTTAGAATTAATTTTTTTCTTTAGCCTTTTTAGCTTATTTTTACACCAAATTTAGATTTTGGTAATAGGGTAAAATTTATTTTTTTTCATAATCCAACTGCGCCAAATTTCAAACAAATCAACAAACCAAATATCACAACCAATTATTCATTTACGGTTTTTCTATTGATTTTGTAAAATCCCGGTAAACTTCTTATCGGTTTAAATCTTAGACTTGTAAAATCCCGTGAACGTTAATTGCATTCATAACCAATACATCAAGATGTCTAATATGTCAGAAGATATTTGGTATGCCGGTTCCGATACACGCCCACCAATGCTTGACAGAACAGACTTTGAATCTTGGCAACAACGCATTCGTCTGTATTGTCTGGGAAAAGATAATGGAGAGAACATTATGAAATCGATTACTGAAGGTCCATTTCAAATGGGAACGTTCATACAAACTCCTGCTGAAGAAACTGAGGGTGCACTTCAACTAGGTCCAGAACGTGCTAGAGTCTTTACAGACCTTTCTGCTGAAGAAAAGGAAAGGTATAAAGCTGACATTCGTGCAACGAATATCCTACTTCAAGGTATACCAAAAGACATCTACACACTCATCAACCACTATACTGACGCCAAAGACATTTGGGACAATGTGAAGATGATTCTGGAAGGTTCTGAGTTAACAAAGGATGACAGGGAATCTCAGTTATACGATGAATTTGAACACTTCCGTCAAATCAAAGGAGAAACCATTCACGTATACTATGTTAGGTTTACGAAGCTCATTAATGACATGAGAAACATCAAGATGACCATGCCCAGAATGCAGCTTAACTCTAAGTTTGTGAACAACATGTTACCTGAGTGGAGTAGATTCATAACTGAAGTCAAACTTAACAGAGGTTTGAAAGAGTCTAACTTTGATCAGCTTTATGCCTATTTGAAGCAACATGAGGTACATGCTAGTGAGAATAGAATGATGATGGAAAGGTTCATTCAACCAACTAATGATCCTTTGGCACTAGTGTCTAATGCCTCAGTTCAGCAGTATCCAACACAATCATCCATGTCTCCTCAATCCTCAAATGAACCATCTCCTGCTGATAACTTTCAACTAGACTCAGGAAGTTCTTCAACTAAAAACTTGATTGAAAGTTTAACCAACACACTTGTCCTCCTCACTCAATCATACAAATCACATCTTCCTCAAACAAACAATCAACTCAGAACGTCTTCTAATGCAAGGAACAAAGCTACGGTTCAAGACGGCAGAGTTGTGGTTCAAGATGTCCGTGGAAGATACAATGCGAATAATCAAGGAAGACCATTTTAGAGGAACAATGCAAGAGGAAATGTTGTAGCTGGGAATGCTGGAGGTCAGAAAATGTGAATCTTGGTCAAGCTAAACCCATTAAGTACTACAACTGTAATGGACTCAGGCACATAGCATGAGAATCAAAGGAATCGAGCAATAAGCACGAGTTATGTCCACAACCGAATCGACCTCAGATTCAGACTACTTACAAAGACAAAAAGCTGAGCTTATGCAAGTTCATGACAATAATAAAGAATAATAGCAGTAGCAGGATGTGAAAGTAGATGTTGCTTCATGCAATAGAACAAGTCACCAATTTTGATGACGATGTGGATGATTTGGCACTCAATGTGGACCATGTCTTTAAAGCTGATCAATGTGATGCATTCGACTCTGATGTTGATGAGGGTCCCACTACACAGACCATGTTCATGGCAAATCTCACATCTGAAGAAGCCAGGGCATCTTATGACTCGAATATTCCATCTAAGGTACAAGATCGTGAATATGATTCAGATTGTGAAGATAAGTATCACGAAGTACACGAGATGCAAAGCATGTACAACACAACTACGTTGTTGACTCTGATGCTGACTATACGATTGATAGTAATATTATTCCTTATAGATCAAGATGTGGAATGCACAAACGAGAACATGTTGTACAAAAGTGAATGTTTACTTCAGTAACGTAATAAGCTTGATGTCAATTTTTCGATTGAAATGCATGAACAGGTGTCAAAGTATGTCAGAAATAAGCAGGACAAAGTAGAAATGACTTATTTGACATTCTTGAACTTGCGAGAGATAAGGAACGGTTCGGGTGTATGAACAACGGCTAAGTTTGAATTAACTGAAAGAGACAAAAGAATTATGAACAAAATGATAATAATTAACTCTGACCGAATAGAAAAGAAAATTCCTTTAAATCAAACGTCATACTGTACAAATGCAACTTCGTTCTAAACCCACTTTACCATAACAAGCAATGAAGGATAGAAGTGACAACCTATAAATGATTTTTAAACAAAAAGAAATAAATACATTAAGAGTATTTAGACATCAAAAAGCTAAAGAAAAAGGTTGAAAATAGATTATTCATACAAGATCAATCTTTTCAAGACTGTGCAACATGTTATGTAAACCAAAACCATTATTTTATGATGAAAAAAAAATTAGCAATATGCTACAAAAACCCCTTATGTCTCACACGTGCAAAGCAAGTTCAATCTGCCCTCTATAATGGTACTGAAATAGTCATGACCAATCAAAACCTGCTTATTGTGGGCATGACTCGGAGAAACTCTAAGATATGCTGAGTGACTAGGAAAAGAATGTATGAGAAAATGAAAATCCCTCAGTGTATTCAAAATAAAGTTAAGTCTGCACCCCTAGATTACTCAAAAGAGAACTATCTTGCAATCTTCGCACCTCAGAGAGATTTGACCCCTGAGCAGATATTTTGGGCCAAAGATGAAAATGACAGGAAAAATGTTGAATGCCTTAGTTCTTAAACCACTTTCAACACTGACTGTGTATCCACCCAATACACCTGTCAAGCTTATCCCCAGGGTTCTCCTAACAAAAAGTCAAGTGAAAATTAATCTTTATACACTCACATAACGTTTTACAGAATTTGACAAAACATGTAAAAAGAGAATCACACCAACAGGTCTCACAGAAGGGGAAAGAGGTTTTGAACAAACAAAAAGATGTTACCTCACTGAAGTCATACCATTTTTCCAAAACTCTTAAACACACTTATAAGGAGTTCAACAAGGCCTCTCTTTAAAGAAGTTAAAGGAATGGAAGAAATTTTTGATCAAATGTCTGCAGAGGTGGACCAGAATACTGTTGACAAGCAATGTGCTGAAATGAAAGGAAAAACCTTCTCATTGCAAAGGAGAATATAATTGCTATTGTTTTGTCCGAAATCAATTGATGTTTTGAAATGTGAACAAACCCGTTGTCTAGATCTTGAAGCTGAGATCTCTAAATTACAAAATGAGAATCAAAAGGATGTTAATGATGAAATGATAAGAGGTTTTAACAAACTTGAGGTGGAATACCTGAATTTGCAATTGAAATATCAACACCTTCAAGAAAACTTTCGAAATAACAAATCACAAACTTTCTTAGGATGTCCTGAATTTGACTCATTTTCTTATTAAAATATAGAAAGCACAGCTTCAAGAAAAGGACAACGCAATTAGAAACTTGAAAGCTCAAGTCTCTAAAATGAATGACAGAAGTTGTGAAACTTATAATGCTAAAGATGTACACATCAACACCTCTTATTGTACAATGAATGCGTTGAGATTAGAACAAGAAAAGGTCAATACAACATTACCAGGAATTTGTAATGACTCCATTAAGATAACGCCGTGTTCACACTAAGGAAAAAAGACATCTGAACCAATGTTAAATGAAATGATAGTCTAAAGGCTCAGTTGAAAAGCAAAGTGTCCTGTGTCACTAGTGATCAGTCAAACACAAAAGTTAATAATGTCGCCTGCAGGTATGCCATAATGTTAAACCCATCCCCATCCCCTTATAGAATACAATAATTGCTCATGTTAACCTATAACCAACCACTTAAGGAGATTGTAGAAACAGTTAGTGAGGATAGTAGAGAAGCTAGAGTAGTTAGAAACACTAGTATAATGCCACTTAACTATGCTTTCCAATACACTAAGAGCTAATCTCAGGAATTGCTAGAATATGTGATTGGCACTTGTCCAAAAAGTTTCAATGAAAGACATAACAAGGCTCCCTCTACCCCTGTAACTAGGAAAAAGCAAGTAACTTTTAATGATAAACCAGGAACTTCATCTAGTAACACATAGAAACACGAAGTGCACCAGAAAGTTCAACAGACTAATGTCCCTATGATTCATTCTACAGGAGTAAACACTTCCACCGAAGCAAGCGGATCAAAGCCTAGAAGCAATACAAATAAAAATATTATCAAACCTCTAAAGTGAGAATAAGACGAAAGTAGAAGACCACCCTGAGACAAATAAGTCATTATAGACAAAGTAATCGGGTTGATAGCTAGCATTATGCTCTAGAGCGTGTTTGTAGTTAATTCGAATTCTGAATCTGTGTGCAAAACGTGTAACAAATGTTTAAACTCTGCAAATCACAAAATGTATGTTGTTAATATTTTTAGTTATGTGAATGCAACCCCCACTGTTAAAATTGTCTTGAATAAAGGGAAGCAGATTTGGAAACCAAAAGGCAAACTGTCTAATAACAGTTTGAACAAGAGCAAGCGGGTTTGGAAAGCAATGGGCAAAATGATGTTGCTAATATTGGTTTATCAATGGGAGACCCACAGGAAAGAAGATTCACCTTAGTGAAAACTTAATTGTGGTTATCAAATGGAGACGCCCACACAGGAAAGAAATTTCCTTAGGCGAACGACTGTGCCCTTTAACTAAGCGTTTCTATGAAATTGTACTATTATATCCTGCTAACCAACAACCGCAACAAAATTTGGGGAACCGAAATGCCAACTCTCCACACACGACCTTATTCAAATGCAGGTCGTACAGGTCGTACAGGTCGTCCTTTGGTATCTGGACTCAGGCTGTTCAAAACACATGACGGGGAATCGTCAAAGCTCAAGAACTTTATGGAAAAGTTCATCGGGACAGTTAGATTCATAAAAAAAAGAATGATCATATTGGAGCTATCATGGTTAATGAGGAGATTATTTTTATTGGTTGACAGTATGAATCACCAGAGTAAACAATGTGGAAGATCTTGGACACAATCATTCTTTTGTAAGTAATAATTGTGATTCTTATCTTGAAATTGCTTTCAAAAGCATTCCTTGCTTGATCGTGTATAGTAATGGCGTAGACTTACTTAAAGTTATTCGTAGCACCAATTTGAGTACACGATATCGACTGATGATAAGAAGAAGTCTTCTCTAGAATGGCTTTTGACCAAAGCTCTCCAAAACCAAATCATGGTTTGGGCATCGACTTTAAACTTTAAACTTTGTCACATTCCAATGATCTTGCTCGAAAAGATCTAGTTCAGGATTACCCAATAATGAATGTTACAAAAGATCATCTGTTGCTCACCTGTCAACATATGGAAAAAGAAAGATTAGCTGCCCAACAACAAAAAATCTAAAAACACCAATATGGAAGTTCTTCATAGACCCTCACAAGAAAGGTCAATGGTTGTCCAATGAAGTACAGAGTATAATGGGAAGAAATACATTTAGAGTCATCGTGGATTACTACTCAGATTCACATGGTAAAGTTTTTAAGATCAAAAGAGAGACATCCAGAGATTGCCATCAACTTTCTCAAGCAAATAACAATTTGGTCTCAACAAAACAGTCAGATAGACATCCATAAACCATAATGGAACGGGAATTTCGTCAACCAAGTTATGTCTAAATATTATGAAGGTGTTGGCATATTTCATCAAAAGTCTGTTCCAAGAACTCCTCAACAAAATGGCGTTGTCGAAAGACAAAATCGTACACTTGTGGAATCAGCACGTACAATGCTGATATTCTCAAAAGCGCCGATGTTTCTGTGGGCAGAAGTTGTCGCTACTGCTTGTTACACCCAGAACTGATCCCTAATATCATACCTACACGTCACAAACAAAACCCCATATGAGCTATGTGCATATAAGAAGCCCTGATCTTATATTTCACCGAGTAATTGGTGCTCTTTGTACCCTAATAAGTATAGCTAAGATCTAGTAAATTGCAAGCCAAAAAGATGACATTGGGATTTTTGTTGGTTTATGGACACCCTAAGCAGAAGGGTATATCGAATCAACAGTACAAAAGAACCTATGAATAATGGAAAACAAATCATGTCACATTACGATGAGCTGCATCAACCGATGGCTCCTGAAAGCATTAGTATTAGGGACCCAGTCCATCGATGATGACCCCTTGGACAACTCAATTCAGGCTTGCCCATCGCACTGTTCCCTGCAAATCAATCTACATACATTCCACAACATATAAAGGATCTGGAGATTTTATCCAACCGATGTTCTGATGAATAACTGATTGATCAATCTACAGGATATAAGTGAACATGTACGCTACGGCTAGCTACTGCAAATCAGGTTGTACCCCCCACCCCCACGTCTCCTAAATTGTTTCAATAAAATACATCTATTTCTAAAACGATTGCCCAAGATGCACCTTCTACAAGTCATTCATTGTCATCCTCATAAGTGTATCCTCCAGTCTTTCCTCAAGGTGTTGCAGCTGGACCAACTATCGAAGATACCTTAATTACTCAAGCTGGCCTTCATCCCTCAGTTAACCCTGTTGTTGGAGAACCTGGTTCTGCACAGTCAACATCAGGGGATGTTAGTTTAGCTGAACCCAACCAAGTGAATCAACCACCGGATCATCTCAGAAAATAGACCAAGGATCACCCTCTTGATAATATCGTTGGTAATCATTCTCGTCCGGTAACCACCAAAAAACAGTTAGCTTCCGATGCTTTGTGGTGCTGTTACCATACCGTACTGTTAAAAGTCGAACCAAAGAACTTCAAAATGGCTGTGAATGAAGATAGCTGGTTTGAAGCTATGCAAGACGAAATTCATGAATTTGATCGACTTAAAGTATGGGAACTAGTACCACGCCCAGACTATGTAATGGTTATTGGTCTCAAGTGGATTTACAAAGTCAAGCTTGATGAGTATGGTGATGTTCTGAAAAATAAAGCTCGGTTAGTAGCAAAGGGATATCGTCAAGAGGAGGGTATTGATGTTGCACGGATAGAAGCCATCAGAATATTCATTTCCAATGCGGCCAGCAAAAATATGATCATCTATCAGATGGATGTCAAAACTTCTTTTCTGTATGGTAATCTGCAAGAAGAAGTATTTGCCAGTCAACTCGAAGGCTTTGAGGACCCTGATTACCCTACTCATGTCTATCGTTTGAAAAAGGCTCATTAGGGGTTAAAGCGGGCTCCAAAGGCGTAGTATGACACACTATTAAAGTTCCTTTTGGCCAACAATTTCTTCAATGGTGCCGTGGATCCTACGTTAT
>BQNB010062725.1:0-15000 GCA_026074375.1 Tanacetum coccineum
GTGAGAAGAAGGTTGAAGAAGTTAAGGGTTTTAAAGGGTATTAGAATACAAGATGGGATTTGTTATGATGTGAAAACCCTAATTTTTAGGGGTTGTATTTTGTTCCCATAATAACTTCTTGTATGTTGGATGTGGATGCGATCTCATTGGCTACTTCATGATTATGTTTAATTGTTGGCATGGTATTGAAAGTCTACTTAGTACTGCCAATAATGGTTAGTTCTGCCAATATATGTTAATGCTGTCAATATATGTCAATGCTGCCAATATATGTTAGTGCTGCCAATAATGGTTAGTGCTGCCAATATATGTTAATGCTGTCAGCATATGTTAGTGCTGCCAGTATATGAGAACAGTAGTAATCCTAAGTGTTGTTACTTTGTGGTTTTGATATGGGATATGCTGTTGTAAAAGTATCCGTCTTAAAGCTGTGTTATGGATATCATTGGTTGGCTAATTCGTTATGGTTACTAAGCTTAGGACTGGGTATATACATCTATTTATGTTTGGCCTTCGATGGTGATTGGAAAGTTTATTGAAGTGGTTATCATGTTAATACTATTTGGAAGTTACTACTGCTTCATACATGGTTTCTACTGCTCGACAAAAGTTAATACTGCTAGTTAGTAGTTAATACTGCTAGGGTATTTTTACTACCGCTCAACCATTAGTGCTGCTCTTTATTGTTACTACTACTTGGTATCGATTACTACTGTTAGTCATTTTTAGTGCTGCTCTTCATGGATGGTACTACAAGGTATTCGTTACTATTGTTGGTTAGTTATTCGTACAGTTCTTATGGTTGATTCTATTACTTTTGGTCTTGAGATGGTTAACATATTAGTTTCAGGGAAAGAATATGATAAAGTGTTTAACCATTTGGACCATTTGAGGAGAAGGTTTTCACTTGTGCAAAAATGTTAAACCTTATTACTACTGCTAAGTCATTATTACTACTGCTAGCTTAAGTTTCTACTGCTTGAATTCACTATTCTTATTGTGCGTCATGGAGGGTAATTTAAGACATTGGAATGCTTGGGTTAGAAGTTTAATATATGGGTTGTGGTTGTAAAGTTCAAAGTTGCATATGTTCACAGCCCCCTAATGGATAATGACAAAAAGGGGGAAGATGTTACAAAGATGATATGATATGATTTGCAACTTATTAAGTGTGGTGGCATGGCATGAAACAATAATTGATGACTTCATTGTGTTGAAGAAGTATCAACAAGTTCAAATGAAATCTTAAGTTAAGGGGAAGATTAAAATCTATTTGTTTCATTCATGGAAGATCAGATTTGAAGATGTACAAGATGTTCAAGTGCTTAAGTTGAAGACAAAGCTTATTATTCAATAGAGAAAGATTGCTGAAGATTAAGCTACTATGGATCATCTTGGAATTAGTTTACTATTTGTTTTGTCATCATCAAATATGGGAAGATTGTTGGAATTTATTGATTTGATGATACAAAAGAATGAAACAAAAGGGTCTAAATCAACATATTGTAATTCTAGAAGATGGAGGATTCTAGAAGACTTGCTTAAAAAGATAAAGATCAAGATTAGGTAAGATTTAGTTTTCTAATACAATTAGATTTCTTTTATAAGTCTAGATGGACTATATATGTAAAGAGATCCATAGACATTGTTTATGTGTGTGTTTTTAAGGTGTTTTAATCATGTTTTAGGAAAAGACCAACGATCTCACCACTTGAGATCGTTTTAGCCCTAAGATCAAAGGTGTCTTTGATCCCTGTTACAGTTAGGTAACACGTTCTATCATGATCAAATAGAATTGGAGGTTGTATGAATGTAAACCTTGTAAATAACATTGTCTTTGTTTAAATTCCGCTTCGCAACAACAGCCTTTGTTATTTTTATATATTATAGATCCTAGATGAGTTCTAAACAATCTTCACATCAGTGAATTCATAGTTATTAGGAGTACATACATACTCTTCCTCATATTCTTCTTCTTCATCATCGTTCTGATTGAGATTAGGATTCTCAACTTCATCAAAATCAGTCTTTTCACTGTCACTTGCTTTATTGTTTCCATCAGCATCACTGTCAACATCATCATCATCATCATCTTAAAATAGAAGACTTAAAAATGAGTTTTCGGTGTGCAATATCAAATTCTTTATACCATACTCATTAAAGATGAATTTTAAAAGAGAAGATCAGCCACTAAGGTCAAGCATTGATCACGAATCCATAGAAGACACCGTGTAATTTTTACTCTCTTAATTGTTCAATTTTCAATTGTTTAATTACGCTTGTATAATTACAATGGTTGTGGGCTAATACCCTCAGTTATTAGCCATCTTAATGAAAGTTTAATGTTAGGTTTGTTTTTAAATCGATTTCTTAATTTATTGTTGATTATTTAATTATGTTATTACCTCATACTTGTTTATATGTTTGAATATGCGACCTATCATTCAATTGGATCTAGTGATACAGACCAAGTAATTTAGATACCGGGATAACTCTCCATATCGTGTTTAATATTACTAGACCAATAGGATCATAAATAACGTTCTGTCTTTGTCTTTGAATTATTAGCTTAGTTGGACCGGTAGGTGACACGTTTATGTTTCAGTAATCATGCTCTTAATTAACTAATAAAGATTTGAATAATGGACTACCAGTATATGAGACACCGTCAAACAATAAGTGGGTAAAGTCCCGTTGGGCTAGGGTTTTAACAGGATCACCACTGCTTTGATTCCCTAAGATAGATTATAATTAAACTAAAGGATGCTTTATGCGGATGCGTAAATTATGACAGGATTAATCGTGTCTAGGTCTTAGGATGATGTCCCGCCTAAGTCTTAAGAATGATATGCCGCTTCGAGATAAGTAAATCATTGCACTAAAATAAACAAACCAGCATTGAACTGGATTTAATATGGCTAATACAGTTTTCTATCATTTGGCTTGTACCGCTTTTCTATCTTCTGATTTTCTTCTTTTGTGCTTATTGTGTATTGAATTGATATTTGTTTCCACCAAACCTGTGCCAGTCTCTCAGGCTGAAAACCCCATATCATTAGACAACATATATAGCATAGGTTTAACCAGTAAATAGACTAATTAAAATACTAATAGAATATAAGAGTAATGTTCCACTCTTGGTGTTTGACACCCTACTTACCGCAAACTCCATCTTGACCGGGTACACTGCTCGTTAAAGTGTTGTTTTAGGTTTGTCGGCTAAATATAAATTTAAAACTTGATAATCATCTAATTGACCCTACACGATAGCACATCAGGTTTTTGGCGCCATTGCCGGGAAGTGGAATTATTTAAACCTTATTCTTATTAGTATTTCTAACCATTAATTAATTTAGTTTAGTGTAATCTAATTATTTAAATTTTGTTTGCATTTATTCGCATTGTGTGTTTAAATTATTTGTTTAAATTCCCGCATTTAATTGTTTTTAAATAGTATTTTGTTTTGACTGATCACTTGATAGGCCGTATCCACCAGTTGGATATGACGTATCAAACCTTCTGTTCAGGATAGCGTATTGAGTTTTACAGTCTAAACGGTCATTTTAAAGACCAGCTGAAACAAGGTCGAACTTAAAGACCAGCTGAAACAAAAGTGCTTCCCGGGAGACAACCCAGTCATTTTAATTGTTAGTCGGATTTTAATTGGTTGTTGCACGAGTTTGTCTTCCCAGACTCTCTATACGGCGTATCGAACCCTTCTGGATATGACGTAAGAGATGTCTGGACGTTATCAGTTTTTAAAACTTAATATTTAATTTCTAGTATTTAATTATTTTTATAGGAACAATACAGCGTATCCTAGGGTTTGGGATACGGCGTATTGATCCCTATACAGTTGCGTGTTTAATTGTTTTCTTTTACCATTGTAGCGAGATAGAAATTGCACTTGTCTTCTAATCTTTTATGCAGGACCTTGCTGAAACTATGATATGGTATATTCTGAAAAGGACATGTGTTGAACTCATCCGGGCATGCTGAAGCCCTAGTCAACATACTTTTTGCTCAAGAACACATCTTGGAGAATTATCACGAGCAAAACATCAGGGAGTTTTCCATTCTAATTCTATTTCCCTTATTATTTAATTGTTTTATCTATACAACGAGGACATTGTATAATGTAATTGGGGGATGGAGAATTAGAACGCACTTGTCTTCTTTTTTACAAAATAACATGCTACGAGCTTAAACATGGTGCTTAAAAATAGGCCAAATTTATTTTTTTAGGCAGATTTTGTAAAAATCACTGAGTTACTTTACCTAGCACACTTAGCTTTGATACATATTGTGACAATTAAGCCTATTCCATTTCCAACTATTTACTAAAAATTCCACAAAATTATGAGTGTGCCAGTGATGTAGTGACTTTAGATGGAGGAGCATGTTCAACTGATAAATTTCTAGGATTAAACCAAATAGCCTAGATGTCGTAAAATTAGCTAACTACATTGGTTAGTTAAATCTCATGTAACCCTTGATTACTCTTATTTTTAGAGTAAAATCCCTTAGAACAACCTGTTGAACCATTCCTTTCTTTTTCTACACCATATTATATGTTTCGTTACACCTTTGCACCTTAGCCTACCGTGTAGATTAAGCCTATTTTAATCAATGTTGCTAGTTGCTTTCGTGTAAAGTTTTGTATTTCCTTTGTCAACGTGACATTTTTTGCTTCTGTATCTGGTCGGGAAATTGCCACAATGCAATGGGGAAAAAATATGTAGCTTGTATGTTTCGCTCCTTTCGGACTTTGACTCATGTCACAGACGCAGTGTTACCACGGACAAGATTATCGAAAAACGAATTATGATAGTGATGACAGTGGAATAAAACCGAGATTTATGATGTATTACAAAAAAAAAAAGAAAAAAAGGAGAGAAGGAAGAAAAATAGTCAGTTCAAAAAGTTTATACCGAAGGAGTCACTTGGAAGGATCGATTACTCGTTAATACGTTACAAAAATCAACGATGTAAAGTCTTGTAAAAAGTGGCCGATATCACCACTTATTATGTAAAAGTATGTAAAGAGCGGGATGTAAGGGAAGTTGACCGTTATGGGAACACCAACTTAGGTTGTCTTTGTCATTTCTGTGATTGAGGCGTTTGTCTATATGTTCGAGTCTTTGTCATGGAACGGTTCGAAGGGATAAGGTTCCTAGCAACGTTACTTATTTGTTGGCTTTTATTTGTTTTGTAAATTTTGTTTCAACCCATTTTTAATTCCCTTTCCTAGACTAAACTTGTGTCTACTCGAACGATGACTTGTTCGAGCATGCATGATATTCCGTCGTTACAGGCCAAGTTGCATGTCTCGTGCCTTGTTGGATGATGACTTTCGGTGAAAGTTAGAAGCTCCCTACCATATATCATTCTTCATCCTAACCGCTTGTTAAACACGAACAGGGATGTGATCACATTGTATGTGTCTATTTCGTCGTTACAGCCATGTATGTACGATATAGCTGCCTTGTTGGTGTGGTACTTATGGTTAAAGATTGTTGAATGATCAAACCTAAGCCTTCTTAACCCAATTTAGCTTTTGACTTGTTTCTCCTTAGCTTTAAGCGGCTTTGGGTGGGTGAGATGTTTGAGGAGGTGGAGAGGAGGTTGGAGTGGCAGTTGGAGAGATTGGGATGAAGGAGATTTTCGTGAGATTGGGTGGGGAGATTGGAGTTACTACCTTTTTGGAGCTATATTCGATGAGGATGGAGGTGGGGGAGATGTTCTGGAGTTGGATCGGGCGATTGTGTGGAAGTTGGAGATGGAGAGGGGAGTGAGTTTCCTTATGTATTGGAATTGGAGGGAGTGGAGAAGATAGTGTATCTTGCTCAAGCTATGAGTACAAACTAATCACGACCGAGCAATTGAGCTTACCAATCAAATGTTGCACCCTAGATTAGTCGAGTGATCTGAGTGTTTTCATTTCCATATTTCATGAGAAGCTTGGTTATGTATAGGTGATTACGACAAAACGATGCTTAAACGGAAAAACCTCAACTTCGGTTGGGAAACATTTTCATAAACTGAAACTTTTTCTAAGGTCTATGATTGCTAGTAAAATCTACACACGTATTAATAAAATATAATATGAAAGAAAATTACCAAACTACCCTTGAGGACAAAGGTAGAAAGGAAAATCTTCACAAATATATATATTAATATAATATGTATATTAACCAGGAAGTATGATTCCCGGGTCGTTATTCCCCAACGATTTATGAAATTGAGACCACGTTTGTTTGTTCGGACAATGATTTGAATTGGTAACAAAGATTGATTTGATTATCTATTTCTATGAATTAAAAACAATTAAAATAAGTAAATGATAACAATTAAGCATGAAAACAAACAACAGGAAATTAAACTTTAACTAAAAACGCAAAACGGGAACCCTAAATGGTAATTAAAAAGCCAAATTTCCCAAATTAAACCTAAAATGAATTTTTCTCTTTTAATAGACTCTAATTGACTTAAAAGTAAGTTTAAAGAAAACTAGAACAAAAACAGAATTGAAATGAGCTTAAAAACACAAAAAACGTAAACGGGAACGAATCCCGTTCTTTAAAAATTGAAATTTTGCAATTTTAACCCTACGGGAACAAAACTCATTTTCATAGAAACTCTATGATAAAAGAAAATTTTTTTAAAAAGAATTTTATTTTTTTGATTATTTTTCTATTTTTTATGATTTTTTAAAGTTTTTAATAAAAATAAATGTTTAAAAAAACTAAACTAACTATAAAAATTCTAAACAAAATACTAAAAATAGCTTGAACTAAAAGGGACCTAAGAAAAATAAGCTTGGTTACGCAACTTATTGGATAAGCTGTATAATAAGCCAAAACAGCTTGTTAAGCTAAAAGGGTTAAAATGTATATAAGTAATAGATATTGTGAGGCTATAACGAAAAAGATCCCAGGGCACGTTGGTAGTAAGGTGTGGTGTGAGGCGTTTAAAAGGGTTGAGGATGTTGAGGTCGGAGGTTTGAGCCTTGCTCACCCCCGATTTCCATTTTCCCCTTTTTTTATTTTCGAAAACTTATAAAACCAAAGTTGTAGATAAGCTATAAATAAGAATTTTTATAAAGACGCTTTTTATGGAAATATACTGATAAGTAGGGAAAATGCTTTAAAAGGACAGAAAAAAAATACTTAACTATATTTTTTTTTGCTTTTATCAAATTTTAAGAACTCAAAAGCTAACTATAAGTTATACTAAGTCTAATAAGCTAATTTCTACACTAAGACAGACTTAATAAGTAATTATGAAAAGATTTAAGCACCTAGAACTTAAGCTATAAGCAAAAACAAAATTTACATAATAAGCAACTTATGTTAATGAAATCCAAAACAGACTTTGGGATAGATTTTGAGGCTTAACAGTAAGCATACAAATAAGCATTCAGGATTTAAGACTTGACATTTTAGAGAGCTAGACATTAAAGGACTTAATGAAAACACTTTTTGAAAGGCTTTTGCAAAAAACAAGAGGCTCTATAGAAACAAAGCTTTGTGAAAACAGTCATGTACTCGCAAATGTGAGTGACTAATAAGCTGGACGCGAACTCCCATCTTTGGGCTTAAATTCAGATTAACCAAAGACCTCTTTTAAGTTAAAACCAAATTGAAACAGTTAAAAGTATGACTTTAAAATCTACTTAGTATGCTTAATTTATCAACCACAAAACTACAACTCTAACCATCTGAATTCATCAATTGAAAAGGGACTTTTTTCTTTAATCTCCCCTGGTGCACAATGCACAAATTTTTACCAAACTAGAAAACTTACAAATGCAGAACTAACTAAACTATTTTAACTCTTACTTTACACTAATTTAAGAACCCTTACAAGTAACTACATAACAAATAGGGCTTATTGAGCTAATTAAAGAAATGCAACAATCAGATTTGAACCGTATACAAAATTAACTAGTGAAATTCCTACTAACTCTTAATATTAGTTCTGACACTACCTTTTAAACAAATCTTATATGAGATTTTAAACAAACAACACAAAACAAAATGGCCAAATGCAGATTTAACTTGTGACAAAATCTATTGTGCCAAACACTCCCTTAATTATGATAGAATTCATTTTTGCTTGTGAATTAGAAATCTAATAAACCAAACTTCAAAACCAGATATTACACAACTTATAACAAACCTTAGAAACTTATTTTAACAATCACTTAAGCCAAAATCATTAAGCTAGATACTATGCTATTTATTTTTAATTCTTGACAGATTTATAAGACAAAATGAATAAAACTATGATCTATACTATGAAATCTAAAAACAAATATTCAATTATGACTAACAAGCATAATGAAACAGAAATTATCACCAATAAGCAAGAGATAAGCAAAAATAAACAACTATGAGCTAGAAAATTAAGACAGTAATAGAAATGAGGGACTTACAATTGCCTTAGCTAAACAAAGGCTCAAATTGCTCAAAGAGCTTGTCTACATCTCTAGCTTGTCTAGAAGGCAAGCTAGTAAAAATCCCATAAGCTCTTCCAGGTTAAGCTTATCATGTAAGTAGCTCAAATCCATAATAAGCAAAGGTATTAATTGATTTTAAAGGTTAAAGTAGATTAAGGATTAATTGAGCTCAATCTGAGCTTATAGACTCAGATGAGCTTGTAGAGAGCTTGTGAGAAGCTTTTGAGTGATATGAGAGCTTATAGATAACAAGAGCTTTTTAGATCAAACTAAGCAAAATAGATTTTATAAAATAACTAAGATTTCATTAACTCAAACGGATTACAATACTTTGAAAGTGGAGATTACAAAAGCATTAATAAGAAAATTACATTTTAAAAGATTATAAAAGTGGTATGTGCTTAATTACACATACCATTCTCCATTAATAACGAACTTAAAAGACTAAAAACATACCAAAAATACATTGTATTTGTATGTTTGCATTTGTGTTGTGCAGGAAACGGATATTCAAGAAAAGAAACAAAAAGAAAGCCAAAACCAAGCACGGAATGGAAAGGACAAAGTCGAAGGTAATTCAAGTGAAGAAAATACAACTTGAGGGACTAAAACTGCCAAAACCTCAAGTTGTATTTCAAGAATTTAAAAGACAAGGGTCAAAATTGTAAACCGGTCAAAGATTGCATTCAAGTTATATACCTAGAGGGACCCAAACTGCCAACTTACCCAAAAAGCCATCTTTCCCGCCCAACAAAACCCAGATACAACTTGGATGTCTTCATACTCCACTGCAAAACACTCGACACTAGGCCAAAATCATTTCATCCCCCTATATTTCCCCCAGCTGGTATAAAGTCATGTTGGCAATCCTCCCCATTCCCAAGTATCTTCAATGGGCTGAGATTGTCTCAAAGAAGCACAAAAGAAATAAAAGGCTGGGATTTGTCTTTAGTTAGGATTACTCACACAACAGCACACTTTGTTTTATCTCTACAACGATGCAAAGCTTGCAAGGCCAAGAGCTGAGACTTCGACTATAATAGAGCTTTTTGTAAAGCCTTTGAGGCTATCTAGTTTTTAGTTTTTAATCTTAAATTAACTTAGCTTATTTTCAGTGGCACTTTTCTGCTTTTACTTTCAGCTTTGTAACATTTTCAAGTTTTAATGCAAATTTGAGTTTTTAAGTCAATTTACAATAACAGTGTTAAGTTTCTTAATCATATTGTTTTGTGTTCAAAAAGCTCTCACCACGCATCCTTTTAAAGCTGTTTTCATTAGTAAGATAAAAGTTAAGTAGTTAAGAGAACATCACCAAATATCACTCTCAAAGCTACCACTAGCTTATGTTAAGCATGATAAGCCAGTTCTGGATGGGCTTATGGACTCTCATAGCTTGTTATTATGCAGCTAGAGCTTGTAGGATTTCATTGTTTATTTTTGACTATTGACCATGTTTTGGCAAGGGTGTTGTAAGGTTCTCTTTTCTGGTTTTTTCTTTACTAGTAGAACTGCTTATTTAGTGCTTATTTCTGGACTAAATACCTGTTTTTAAGTATTCTATTTAGTATTTAACATCTGTTTTCATAATTAAGGGGACCAATCAATTAATAATAAAAGCAAAATGATTTTGTGAAAGCTTTAAGGGGAATTTTAAACTAACAGTACTAACCCTTTAGTTAGTACTGAGTTCTTTTTGCTATTTTTTTCACTAGCAGTATAATTACAGTACCAGTACTAACTCCAAGTTAGTTCTGTTAGTTTTAACTGTTACTTATAGGTTATTTTAGGCTTATCGCTCTATTATTTCATCTTGTTTAAAATTTCCTTAGCTTTTTAGAGTAGATTAAACCATTTTCCTTTACTGTTTTTAGGAGTAAGCTTATTTTTCTTTTCAAAAGTATTTTCAATAATGTATCAGTTTTAGTTTTCTAGTTTATTTGTCATTTTGGTTTATTCTAGTTGCTTATTCCTATTACTAAGTGCTTATTAAGGTTAGTGGAACTTTTGTTTTAGCTTGTTTGCTTATTTATTGTTTCTTTGAGTTTTGTTAGCCTAGCAGTACTAACCTTAAGCTAACAGTACTAACTCAAAGCTAGCAGTACTAACTCCAAGTTAGTACTGGTAGTTAAAACTGTTAGTACTGTTGTTAGTACTGCTGTGTTTCTCTTGTTTAGTTTAGCTTAATTGCATGCTGAATTTGCTTATTTAGAGTTAGTTTAGCTTATTTGATTTGTCTTAAGCTTATTTGAGCTTATTTGTGTTTTAGTATAAAAGTTTTTAGTGTTCTCTCATTTCTAGTTTTTATGCTTGTTCTAGCTTATGTTCCTTGATTATCTTTGTGTTCATTTGCCTATTAGGTTTAGTATCCAATCATATTCACATCCTTGACATATTCAAACATCAATCATCAATCGTCTTTCGATTTTCCATTTCTAGCCTCATTGGGACATAACGACCCGGGAACACTCTATACTGCTTCCGGTTTCATTGGTCTCGCGTGATTTCGTCCCTTGGTGTGTATTTATACATGTTTGTATGTTCCTTGATATATATTTATTTTTGTTTTCATTAATCTATTGTGTGTTGATATATATTGGTACATAATATAAGAGGTGAGTTCGCGCGAGTCAAAAAGCTACTTGTCTAAAAGCTAAAAAGGAAAAAAACTCTCCTTTGTGAGTGAGTGTGAGGGGTTATTTATAGCCTGAAGATGAAGCTTCTAGGTCTTCTAGTCTGTTACATGCTCCTTGTAATCTCATCCCTTGATTTTTGCTAGTCAATGGATCCTAATTTTGAGTCATTGGATTAAATGAGTGAGCACACGGATTGCTAGCGTGGCATTCCATGTGTCAGACCTTATGCTTCTTTTGTAAGTCTTTTAGTGCAAAAATCCATTTCCCCTTGTGTTTTCTTCCATAAATGCGTGTTACTCTTTGTGGGAATTGGCCAATCAAAGCTCCTCAATGACGTTTTCTTGTGCCAACCTGTAACTTATCACTTGAATTTCATGGCCACGTCCTTAATTATGATTCGCCCTTTGATTTTGACTCGTGGTAAAATGGAAGTGATGATGAATAGTAAAAAACTAACTTTCCCGTGTTTAAAAATTATAAAAAGGTGCGTTTGATTTCTTCTTTGACCCGGGCTATATGTTTGACTTCGGGCTTATATAAAAAAGGATTAGGCCTGAGTATGTTTTAGGCTCGGGTATGTTTTTGGGTTATTATAAAGAGGATAACGAGTGTTAAATCTTTATATATTAAAGAGTTAACACCGTTAGGGCATAGGGACCATTTTTGCAATTTGGTTTAACAATGAGGGCTGTTTTGGTAAGTTTTAGGTTTTTGTCTTTTGTGAGTTGACCAATGTTGACCAAGGGTTGACTGGAGTTGACTTTTGACCCTTCTTGCTATCAAATCCCCGGCTTTTGTACACTCTTTTCCGTCTCGTGTCTGTGTTTGTTCGGCTTTGATTGTTTTTCTTGTGATTTTTCCTATATCCATACCTACACAATCACAAAGACAAAACAAGTAATATACACGCATTTAAAGCACAATTTTGTCTTTTTAGGGCCATTTTTGATATAAAACGGATATGTGTTTTCATACATATCAGTCTCCTTGAGGACAAGTAGGATTCAAGTTAGGGGATATTTGATGACATCAAATAACGTTACTTTATTATATCATTTATCCCATCTATTTTACCCACTTTTATATAATTATTGCATTATTTGGTACTTAATTGCTTTAAAGTTTATAAATGCAGTAATTCAAGAGTGTTTTGTGAAGACAATCTAAAAGGTTCATAATTTGGAGCTAAAACGAAGATATTTGAAGAATGCTGATTTCTAACAAATACGCTGTATCCAACAAAAGAGATATGGCGCATCCGTGCCAAACTTCACAAGAAAACGCGTTTGACCAATTCCCCATACGGTGTATCCCTTCTATCTACATACGTCGTATCCATGAAGATAACTATTCGAAGATAAAGTAAATCAAGTAAATTAGGAATGATATCACTGATTGATTATGAACATAGCGTGCACTCCAAGGAATCCAGCCTAATACGCCGTATCGACCTGCCAGATACGGCGTATCAAGTCTTTTTCAGACACTATAAATAGAAGACTCAAAAATGAGTTTTTAGTGTGCAATATCATATTCTTTATACCATACTCATTATAGACGAATTTTAGAAGAGAAGATCAACCACCAAGGTCAAGCATTGATCACGAATCCATAGAAGACATCGTGTAATTTTTACACTCTTAATCGTTCGATTTTTATTTGTTTAATTACGATTGTATAATTACAATGGTTGTAGGCTAATATCCTCGGGTATTAGCCATCTTTATGAAAGTTCAATTTTTGGTTTGTTTTAAAATCGATTTCTTAATTTATCGTGATTGTTTAATTTTGTTTATCACCTCATACTTGTTTATGTATTTGAATATGCGACCTATCATTCAACTGGATCTAGTGATACGGACCAAGTAATCTAGATACCGGGATAACTCTCCATATCGTGTTTCATATTACTGGACCAATATGATCACAAATAATGTTCTGTCTTTATCTTTGATTTATAAGCTTAGTTAGACCGGTAGGTGACCCGTTTATGTTTTAGCAATCATGCTCTTAATTAACAAAAAGATTTGAATAGTGGACTACCATTATATGAAACACTGTCAAACAATAAGTGGGTAAAGTTCCGTTGGGCTAAGGTTTTAACAGGATCACCACCGCTTTGATTCCCTAAGATAGATTATAATTAAACTAAAGGATGCTTTATACGGATGCCTTAATTGTGACAGGATTAATCATGTCTAGGTCTTAGGATGATGTCTCGCCTAAGTCTTAAGAATGATATACCGGTTTGAGATAAGTTTTCTATCATTTGGCTTGTACCGCTTTTCTATCTTCTGATTTTCTTCTTTTGTGTGTTATTGTGTGTTGAATTGATATTTATTTTCACCAAACCTGTGCCAATCTCTCTGGCTGAAAACCCCATATCATTAGATAACGTATATAGCATAGGTTTAACCAGTAAATATACTAATTAAAATACTAATAGAATATAGGATTAATGTTACAATCTTAGTGTTTGACATCCTACTTACCGCTAACTCCATCTTGACCAGGTACACTGCTCATTAAAGTGTTATTTTAGGTTTGTCGGCTAAATATAAATTTAAAACTTAATAATCAACTAATTAACCCTACACGACAACACATCATTTGCTTATTCGATTATCAACTAGCTTATTTTAAGTTTATAACTTCCCTAGTGGCGATTTGATGCTAGCTTGTTTGTTTCCTAGCCAAATGAAAACAAAAGGACGAGGTCGTACTCGTTTAGTTTGTTTACTTGAACTTGTAAAAATGGACAAAAGTTCATTTCATTTGTACTCTAAGCGGGTAGTTTATTCTTTATTTATGGCAAGTTTGTCACGATTTACGGGAAGCGGTTTGTGTTTTATATTGTGAATGCGGTTTATGTTTCAAGAGCGAACGGTTTACAATGTTGCCGTGTGGTTTTTACTATTTCATGGCCTCATCTAAACAAACCTCTGCCCAAATTCAAACTTGGCAGCGGTTTGGTATAGGTTAAGACAGTGGTTTGAATTGTGTAACCAGGTAGCGGTTTAGCCAGATCCACACAGCTAGCGGGCTGTTAAAGTTTAAAAGGTAGCAGTTTGATACAATTGGCCAGCGGTTTACCGAGTTCTAGTTTGGCAGCAGTTTAGTTCTTTTTCTTAGTGACAACGGTTTAAGGAAAGGTTAAGCAGTGGTTTACTAAGTACTATAAGCCAGCGGTTTGTTCATTGTTGCCTAGCGGTTTGGTGAAAAACCTTGGCAGCGGTTTGCTTGTATTAATTGTCAGCGGTTTGATAACATGTGGTAGCAGTTTGGACTAATAATCAACCTGAACCAAAAATCATTTCTATACAACCATTTTTGGTGATCCAATTTTGGTAAAGCCCATTTTCGATGAACTAATTTTGGACTATTTGTGGACATTTTGGACTTGGACCTTAAAAGACAACTAGCTTTACAATAAATAAACCTTAAAATAAAACAAATCTTCTTTCACAGTTTTCTTTTGATTTGTAAAAAAATCGTGTTGAATTCCCCAGGACTTATAATTAAGAAACTCATAATCTCATAACATTCCACGATCCTAACTTATCATTTCACATCTTTCTTGCAATGTCGACTCAACAAGACATTTATGCAGCCGGTTCTGAAAATTGACCTCCTATGCTTAACAAAGAGAACTATGTTCCATGGTTATCACGTCTTCTCCATTATGCAAAGAGTAGACCAAATGGAAAGTTAATTACTAATTCCATTATAAAGGGTCCTTATGTCAGGCGAATGATTCCTGAACCAGCTGATGCAGCCCATGCAATTCCTGTTCCTGAAACGTTTTATGAACAAACTGGCGATGAACTTACAAAAGCAGAAATTAAGCTGATGGAAGCTGATGATCAAGCAATTCTGATCATACTTCTTGGTCTTCCGAAAGACATC
>BQNB010062725.1:20000-35969 GCA_026074375.1 Tanacetum coccineum
CTAGGGAAGAAAAGTCTATTCCTAGCAATCTAAATAAACCAAGCGTTAGGACAAATCCGATCACTGTTTCACAACCTCATGTCATCACTAAGAAAGTTGTTAATTCTGACTCACATGCTTTCTCTTCTAAGGAGTATACATTACTACTAAGACCAGAAGGTCACAGCCTAGGCGAATACAAAGAATGAGCCGGGTCCTTTCTACGTATAAGAGTAGTCGCATCAAGGAATAAAGCAGTTGAAGTAAGAAGAAACTCTAGGAATTTATGCTTACGATGAATATAGAGAAAACATATGTTATCTGAATGTAATAACATTAAGCTTGCTATTCGGAATGATAAATCTAAAATTGTTTGTGCTATGTGTAAGCAATGTTTAATTACTACAAATCATGATGTTTGTATGCTTAATTATGTGAATGGCATGAATTCTCGTAGTATGAAACAAAAGGCAAATGTTTCAAATATTGCAAATCAAACAAAAATAAGGCACATGTCTGTAAACCGAAGAATGTAGGGTCCAAAGAAAGACTTGCTTCACCTAAGCCTAGTAAACCTAGAATGCGCCTTAGGTGGTCACCATGGAAGTTTGTAGACATTCCAGGAAAGTTAATTACATCTAGTGAATCTAATGGTGATAATGCATGTACTCCTAACCCTCAAGAACCTACAATCAAACGGTTTCCAAATTCCACTTTTTCTCTTGGCAAGTTATCCAAATATGTTTGTGGTGCATCGACTCAGGTTGTTTCAAGCATATGACCAAAAATCTAAAGCTTCTCATCAATTTTGTCTGGAAGTTTTTAGGAACCGTTCGCTTTAGAAATGATCATGTAGCTGCAATTCTGGGTTACGGTGATCTTCAATGGGGAAATATATTGATCACCAGGGTTTATTTCGTTGAGAGCTTGGGGCATAACCTGTTCTCGGTTGGGCAGTTTTGTGATTCAGATCTAGAGGTCGCTTTTAGAAGAAACACATGTTTTATTAGAAATCTCGAAGGAGTTGATTTGTTAAAACGAAGTCACACAACAAACCTTTACACCATCAATCTCCATGATATGGCCTTTGCATCTCTAATGACTCAGGCTAATTCTACCAAGTCGTAGTTATGGCATCGACGGTTATCCACTCAACATTCGAACCATGACTGATTTGCCAGAAAACATCTTGTCACCGGTCTTCAAAGTTTCAATTACATAAAAGAGCATCTTTGTCCCTACTTTGTGAGAAGAAACCGAAAAAGGGGCCATTCATCCACCCAAACCATTCCAAATTCTAAGTAGAGGTTAAACCTTCTTCATATGGATTTGTGTGGTCCAATGAGAATCACAAGCATAAATGGAAAGCGGTATGTTCTGGTGATTATGGATGACTACTCTCGTTACACTTGGGTACTCTTCCTTAGATCCAAAGACGAAGCACGAAAGGAGATTAAAACCTTTCTTAAGAAAATTACAGTTCTACTTCAAGCTCCAGTCATTATTGTAAGAACCGACAATGGCACAGAATTCAAAAACCAAGTACTTTAAGAATAGTTTAATAGCGTTGGCATCTCTCACCAAGCATCTTCTGTCCGTACCCCTTAACAAAATTGAGTAGTGGAACAAAGAAACCGCATGCTAGTAGAGGCTGCTAGAACAATGTTGATTTTTTCTAGTGCACCGTTATTCTTATGGGCTGAAGCAATTGCTACTACTTGCTACACTCAAAACCGCTCCATCTTCACATCGATTGACAAAACACCCTACAGAGCATATTCATGGCAGAGAAACCAAATATCTTCCTTCGTCATGTTATTGAGGCTCTCTGTTCATCTAAGGAATCATCAGAAAGATATTGGGAAGTTGGTGCAAAAAGTGATTATGTGGCTTTTTCATTGGTTATTCTGCTACTTTTTGTGCTTACAGAGTTTAGAACCAAAGGACAAAGAAAAACATGTGCGGGACCATAAGTGACATTTGATGAGATTTTAGCTCTGGCTTTTTGATCAAAGCAGTTTAAAACCCGGGCTTTAAAGTATGACTTCTAGACAGATCAATTCAGGACTCGATCTTACTTATGCTCTGTCAATAATAATAACTCAATGACCAACTGAAGGTAAATTGGATTTACAAATGTTCGAAGCTATGCATGATGATCATATTGTGGGTCAACATCAGTGCTCTAAGAATTTTCTGGCTTCTCATAGCACCTCAAGATCTTCAGACTCCAACAAAAACCACAACAACAGTAGACACGTCCTGCCACACATAAATTCATCCTCTCATGCAACAAGAATTCCACTCACTTACAGAATGTTGGACCAGCTCAAACAACAACAACAACATATTCAATATCAACACGCAACAATTATGACAATGTTTCGAATGCTAATGTTCAATGAAAATTCATTTGTATTCCTTTTTTACTCCTCATCCCACAAGTGCTGCTAAATTCATATCTTCCAATATGTGGGATCCATCGAACATGCTCGTTTTACCAACCATACCCTTATGAATATTAGTGGACTAAGGATCACCCTTTGGAACAAGTGATAGGAGAACCCTCATGACTAGTTTTGACATGAAATCAATTAAGAACAGATGGTGACATGTGCATATATGCATTAACGGTGAGCACAATGGAACCAAAGAATGTCAACGAGGCTATGATCGACCTTGCATGGATTGAATCAATAGAAGAAGAGATTCTTCAGTTCAAAAGACTTGATGTATGGGTGTTAGTTCCTCCTCTAAATAACATAAAACCTCTTACGTTAAAATGGTTATTCAAAAATAAGCATGATAAAGAGAACACAGTCATCCAAAACAAGACTCGTTTGGTCGTGCGAGGGTACCGCCAAGAGGAAGGAATAGATTTCAAAGAATCCTTTGCTCCGGTTGCTAGAATGGAAGCTTATCAGGATAATTTTGGCATATGCTAGAACCAAAATTGTTCACAGTGTTTCAATATGGACGTAAAAACTGTATTCTTGATGGTATGTATAAGAAGACGGTGTATGAATGTCAACATGAATGTTTCATCGATGCGGATCATCCAAGCCATGTCTATAAGTTAAAGAAGGCACTATTTGGGTTAAAGCAAGCACCAAAGGCATGGTACGATGAATTGTCAATGTTTCTCCTACAGAATCACTTCTTCGAAGGCATCATTGATCTAACGTGGTTTATAAGGAGCTTCGACGATGACATCTTAGTGGTACATGTCTATGTTGATGATATTATATTTGGTTCTACACACACTAGATATACCCAACTATTTTATGACCTCATGAAAAGCCACTTCAAAATGTCGATGATGGGGGGAAATGACGTTTTTCCTTGGTTTACAAGTTAACCAATCCCCTTGTGACATCTTCATAAACCAGTCCAACTACGTGCTAGAAATCTTCAAAAATATAAAATTGGAGTCTGTGATCCCGTTGGTACTTCAATGGAGATCAAAGACAAGCTTGACCTAGATCAAAATGGGTCTCTAGTTGATGCAATGAAATATCGTAGCATGATTGGTGCCCTAATGTATCTTACGTCTAGTAGACCGAACATATTTAAATGTTATTGTTTATGTGCTGGTACGTAGGCTAAGCAACCGAAAAAGAAAAACACCTCAAGGAGGTTTTAAAAGGATTTATCTTTATCTTCGAGGAACCGTTAATACAGTCTGGTTATACAAAAGGATTCTGGCTTTAAACTAACCGGATTTTTAGATGTCTGATGAATGCGGACTGTACAAGGACCCTTTAAGATTACTTACGGGTAGACCTCAATCTTAGTGAGAAAAAGAAAGTAGTTAGCTGGTCCTCAAAGAAACAAGGACTGTATAGTGCTATCAAAATCCGAAGGAAGCAGACTATGTGTCTCTATCCTGCTTGTTTGTGCCTAAGTTCTTTGGATGCGAACCAGTTAACGGATTTTGGCTTTCATTCAATAAGATTCCTATCTATTTTGATTCGAAATCAGCCATAGCCATATCCTGCAACTCGGTTAACACTCGAGAAACAAAAACACATCGCTGTCGCTACTATTTCTCCATAAAGGAACATGTGGTGGAAAAGGGTACGATTGAACTGTATTTTGTCAAGACGGATTACCAACTGGCCGACCTCTTCACCAAAGCCCTTCTAGTAGACCGATTCAACTATTTGGTTCGTCGCCTTGGTATGCGTAGTTTATCTCCTCAGAAACTTGATCATCTTGCAAAATCACAGTAATTTTTTGTATGTATTTTATCAGAAAATCAAAATATAAAAATATACAACCCATAAAAGCAAAATACAAAATCAAAAATTTCAAAAATAAAAAAATAATCTTCTCTGACATGTCTCTCGACAATCGATAACATTTGCGCACCTAGAAATGTTGATTAATATTAACACGGGTGAATAAATGAAGTTCAAGCGAGAGTTTTAAATGCTTTCAAAACATGTCCTTTTACTTTTTCTCTACGACTTCTAAGTAAATGTCAGCTTAGGACTCGGTCTCCAAAGAAAGGAAAATGTCCATTTATGTATATTTATCCTCAACAACGGAAAGTTCATATCTTCTTGGTCTTGAGCAATGTCATATAAACATTCAAAGTTTTAAATGCTCAAGAGAAATCCATCTGACATCATTTTCTGTTGAGCATAATTTTTTCAAGATATTTTCAAAATGAAAATTTTCAAATTCTTTCAAAATTGTGTGCTCAACAAACTCCCACTCCAAGTTTTTACTCTATTCTATAATTGAGAGGGAGTATAATAATTAGTTCTCTTTGCATGCGCTCCTGTTCTCCCAAGTCTTAGTTAGGCTTATGTGGATTTCGGACATTAACTTGTTTTAATTCACTAATTGTCAAAAATTGTAACCACATATGCAATTTTTTAGAGGGAGAATAGTGATTAAAATGTGATCAATACGGACTAATAACGGATACGATCTTCAATCTATAAATTCATTCCTAAACCTCGCATGTGCAAAACACTTTCATAATATGGTGTATATGTGTAGGGGAGCTTTTTGGTAACTCTGGAAACACTCAATGTGTCTTAAATGATTTCTCAGACATGTTGATTGATTTTTTATCAAACAGTTTTATGGATCTTCATGGCAATACCCTAAAGACCAACCAACCATTGTTTCCCAAGGAGTTATAAGGCGGTTAAGGTTAGGTATAATTCGTTCCATGATCCAGCCAGAACCGGAGGGATCTACCCAGGAACACTCCATTAGATAGAGTAGAAGTCCTAGGTATGATCGAAAAAAGGAGTAAAGTGAGAATAAGGGAATAGTGCCGACTGAGATGGAGCTAGTACTGGAACAAACCCAACAAGATACTAGTCATGAAGTCACGGTAAGCACTAAAGAGGTTAAAGAATGAAAAAGAATTATAAGGATAAAGGGTGTAAAGAAAGAAGCCCTTCATACAACCTTAGGCAGAAACCGGGTCAATACATAATCTATCGGTAATCACAAAGATGATTATGATATTAAAGACTGACATCATGGACCCAGTGATGCAATGCACAACCCTCCCTAGCCACTCAAAATCTCTTAAAAGATTTTTGTTTCATTTCTCACGAAGATCAACACGTTGCTATCAGCTTTATCATTCCGAGATCGTTGATATTGAAAAGGTGGCAGTCCGCTCAAGCCTCCGTTTACCAAATAACAAATGTGCACTTATAGAGTCTAGAGCCAACGAGATCCATCAAAAAATCTCACTAGGACACAAATTCCAATATACAAAATGTCGTACATCATTATACAAAATTTGGTATCAAAAAGTACTACGCATTATTCTTGTGATAACTGCCAGAACATCAGAGTGATACTCTTTAATATTCACAATGACGATGGAAATCCTGCTTGATCCAACATCAAACAAGCTCTTGGTAGGTGGCTTGCGAGATTCTATATGAATCAAGCTTATGTCAACTGGATATCGGTAATGATCCAGTATATTAATTGACGACTCAATCAAAAAGATAGTAACTATCTGATTCACTCTTACCGTGTTGTCTGCTTTGAGACGCTCCGGTAACGAGAACGGCTAGTACAACTGCGAAACCCTGTCAAGGAGATTCTTATGAATTCTACCTGATCACAGGCAATATTTATATTGATTAACGGGGAACCGTGGTTATTATAACCGTATTCGACGAAGTGACAAAGACACTTTCGTCTATGTATGTTTATCACTAACCTAAATTTGCAGGTTTCCTGACGGTAGCAGCTTCCAGTCCAAGACGAGTCAAGATTCAAGACCTCATGCTCAATCGACAAAGATAAATTCATGATGAAAGCTCAAGTACATGTTTCTAAGTCTTCCGCAATCTCTGATGTACAAGCACTTCCTCAAAAGAACATTTTTGACAACATTGCCGGATAATAACAAATCATGCCAAAGAACATGTTGAGGGAGATTGTTAGCAAGCTTTCAAGACCTTGAGCATAAGGGTGGAGACACAAGATCGCAAGGCAGCATAAAGATTCAAGGATAAAGATTTAGAGATCTTAGTAGTCAATACAAATCAAGGCCAAAGACCACGATATTAGTATTTTGTAAAAGTATATCAAGTTAAAGATCAAGATCCATGATCACAAGCATGCAAAATGAACTTCAAAAGAATTCCCAAGACCACAAGGTTCCAAGACTCAAGACGTCACAAGAAGTGAAGCCTTATGTGAAATGACCACCCCTTAGGGGGAGATTGTTAGAACTAGTTTTATGTAAAGTGATGGTCATTAAGATTCCCGAACCTTGTATTCATCTAGTAAATGTTCCCAGGAATTCTATAAGCAAATTGGGCCTAGTTACGGGCTTTAAAGCGTATTAGATATCAAACCCGGCCTTGGAAGCCTACTTAAACCCAAGGCAGACCTAAGTACATTACTATATAAAGCCCTCTCCTCATGTAGAGAGGGTGTTGCTCATTTTTACTTTCATTAATGTGTAGCCATTTCTTTTTATTATTTTCTCTCTCTAAAACTTCTTTCTCTCTCTAGAATTACAAGCAAATTTATTTATGTGTTTGTGATTTGATAAGTTAACATATAAGGAAAGGACAAAGAGGTGGCATGATAAACGAATAAAAGAACCAACTAAATATAAAAAGGGTGATAAGGTGCTTCTCTTTAATTCATGCCTAAGACTATTCCTAGGAAAGCTGAAGTTAAGATGGTATGGACCATTTGCAGTAAGCAAAGATATGAAGAATGGGACAATCAATCTTTACGATAAGGGAGGGAATGAATTCATCATAAACAAGCAACATTTGAAACCATATCAAAAAGAGGTATCCAATGTCGATAAGGACAACGATATCACACTCGAGGATAAAGGAGAAGTCACGTAGGGACGTGTGGCTTCGAGTCTAGCTACAAGACTCATAAATAAAGAAAATCAATTTTTTGGGAGGCAACCCAATATTTATTTCGCCCGCATATTGGAGTGTATTGTGTTTTAATTCTTTATCATTTATTCTTTTATGTTTGAATTATTTTTTTAATCTCGCTTTGATTTGTTTTTAACTTTGTCTTATTAACAATCAAAGGTATTTTGCATAAAATAAGTGTAGGGAATATATCCGGTTTATAAGAACCAATTCGAACATATAAAATAATTTTTTTAGATTAATCCGCGTTAGTTTTGAATCATATGATTGTAATGATTAATCTCAGGTTTTATGCAGCATCTTATGCAGGATATAACTAATAAAATTGCGTGCAGGAAATTTTATAATAAAAACGCAGAAGAAATCTTCAAAGTGGCTGGAGACGACGTCAGGATTTATCCTGACGGCATCACACCCCCAGCCACGTGAAAATTCAACATTTTTCTATTATTTTAGAAAAATAAATTGTGCAATATCTAAAATTTGTAATTTTCTTGTAAACCTGTATAAACCTATGATTATATCATCACTTTCATCCTATCTTTACTACTTTCATAGGGTCAACCCTAAAATTTTGTTGTATATATCATTATCCTGCCGATTTTACACTTGGTGTAGTTGTCTTTGTCTTTGATTTACAGGTTATATTTGATGATAAGAAGCTTGGAAGTTATTAGGAAGTTTCATTGGACAATTCTTGGAGGACAATTTAACCAGTTATCGCATGTTTCTCCTCCATTATTGAGTAAACCAAGGGAGTACTAGTTTATTCTACTTGTTTTCTTTTCCCTTTATTCGTTTTATGGGTACTTCTAAACAACATTGGGGATGGTGTTCAACTTAAGTGTAGGGGGAATAAGCCTTTGAAACTATTCCTTCAATTTCCATTTTCTTTGTTCTTAAAATGATGGGTAATATATCAAAACATAGCATAAAAGGTAATTTTAACCAAAATTAATTTTTTTATGACACATACTAACGAAAATCGAGTATTAATAGCGTCTTATGGATAGGAATTTATATCACTAGCACAAAAACCATTAGAATCTCACCCTAAAAATGTGAAGTTCGCCTTTAAATCTATAGGAATTCGAGTATCCATTTTTGATACCCAAGGTAGTTTATACCTTTAGCTTGTTCGAGTTAAGGTTCAAATGCAGTCATATGTGTCTATTTCATCGTTATGGATGTGTATGTATGGCCTTTATCGCCTTTTCTGGAACATTGGTATCGGTATTAAATTATATGAGTATACCGGTGGTGTATTAAATTCTAGAACTTGTTTTTGTGGTCCATCCCGAGACCGCATAGTGAGAATTAGGATTTGGTAAATGATAAGAGGCAGTAGGATTAACCCATGTTTTAAACCTGTAAATGTTATGAAGGTCACATCGACTATATATGTGACCTATATAACTATCCCATACCCGTGCTTCACACTCATTTTTAGTGCAAGACTCCTCTAGTACACCCCTTCGAGCCTATCTTTTTCATGGATCTCATAATTTTTTGGTTAAGCCAGACTATTAATGAAGAGCATTGTTAACCCTTAAACCAATTGTTACACCCAAATTTCCTTATCCTACCTTGTATGTACTCGCTTTAAGTACATTATTGTTTTAACCTAAGTTAATTATTTGAGTACACAGTTGCTAAGTCCTTATCCTTGAAAATATAGTTTTGGGACGATTGGGATTCATGGTTGTATTTATTTTGTAGAAGAATGGGGAAGAAAAGTTAAGTCAATACCCTCATTTTTTTGTAAAATAATCTCCATGTTATGTTGATCCACCTCAATACGGGTCATTAGTTAAATTGTAATTATGAGTTTTAAAACTCAAGTGTAGGGGTGCATTTATAAGCCCCAAGTGATTTATTGTGTTCAAAAAAAGAGAAAAGAAAAAGAAAATAGATTGATGTAGAGTTTTGTAGAGTTTGTATATCTTTATATGAGTCTTTGGCTTAGCAACCCAATCATCGTGTATTCGTATAAATAATTAGCTAACCCTTTCACCCCAAATTCAACCAAAAAGTCACTCCCTAAATATATCCCTTTCGTTTCTGTTTCCATTAATGTTATCTTACACCTACACATCACAACCCTTTATAAGACCTCTTTGATAGTAATGACTAGTACTTGTGCCTAGCGGTGGAGGTTTAATCCTTTACCAAGCCTATAGTAATTTATATGCTATGACAGATAATTAGTGTTAATTTTCCATTTCCCATAGTTGTTATAATTTATTATAAACCCAAGAGAAAGAGAGAATCCCAAACACTTATGTGAGGTGCTAGTATATGCTTTCCGTGATTTTAATTACGAGGTCTAAGAGGTTGTTTCATAAACTGCTTTTAAAAAGTAGGTTAAATGCCCCCAATATGGCTATTGTCTGGGTAGAAAATCCCATTTGCTTGAGGACAAGCAAATCTTAAGTGTAGGGATATTTGTTGATGTGTCATTTTATACATTTTTCAAGGTCATTTAACCTCCTAATTCATGCAAATATGCCAAGATTATGTGCTTAATCATTTGTTTTCACGTTTTTAGCACTCAGATTGCATTTGGAGGAAACACACATGACTTGGGCTCATTTGGAGACGGCGTCGCAGACTTCAAGCGATGGCGTCAGGATTTTCAAAGCGACGACGTCATGGATTTGATGATGATGTCAGGACGTAGCCGACTTAAAGTGGCTCTAGAAGATTCTACGTGGCGACGGCGTCAGGATTACAACCCGATGCCGTCGCGCCATTTTTCCTATATATACAAAACAGATTTTAGGATTTTAAGTGTGTAACTTTTAGGAGACGAACCCTAACTTTTATAGTCGAGTTTGGCAACTTTTTAGGCCGTCTTTAAGGCCTTAAAACCCTATTGTAACAGTCTTTAATCCATGTTTTAATCAAGTAAATTTCATTTATCCTTTTGATCTTTCAATATGTCTATGTATTGTTTGATTAATTTATGTTCTTTATCTTCTTATAACATGCTAGGCTAGATCCTTTAGTATTTACTTATGATTGCATGAAATTTAGATTGTAGATCCTTTTAGTGTTGCTTCTTGTGATGGATGTGCGCATTAGGCTTTAAAAAACTAGCCTTAAGATATTAAATTGGCATAGACGTCTAGGGAAACGCGAGCGCGTAGAAAGGATACCATCGGTAACAGTCTTCATAATACCTTACCCCTATCATGGTTGATCCTTCTTAAGATATTTCAATTGCATATAATATACTCTTAGGGGCCTTGTAATAGTCTTCATACTACCTTTCTTGTGCGTTGCCTTAACGGAATATTACGTAGACGGTGGGTTCATGTAATTCGTTCATGACTTAGGAAATACTTACACATATAATCACGATTGTGACAAAGCAACATGATTAGGAGAAGAAATCTGAGGAGTAGTGCATGATTAAGTAAATACGTTTGTTTATCATATAAGTTATCACTACGGTAGTTTAGATTTATTTTATTGTTATTAGTTTAATTAGATAAAATAAACCAACCTCTCAACTATATAATTTTACCTGCTTTCTATAAAATAAAAAATACAAAATGAATTTTCTCTCAACCCCGTAGACCTTTGTTAGATTCTATTCGAGCCTTCCCATAACAAACCCCGAGTCTTGCCTATACCACACTACAACGGTTAGGTGCACTACCTAAGGAGTTGTAAAACTTCTTGTTGAAGTCTAACGACAACTGCATCATTATACCTGATGTAAGGAGTTACATTGTAGTACTCAAAGTGTATGGCTATCACTTAAAGGAGTTACGTTGTAGTGCTCAGTGTCACACGTAGATGCATATATGGATAGTTTCATGAGGTGTTGTACTTCTTATATTTTTTATGTTAGGTATAGGGTACTTAGAGGTTTGCTTCTGTACCGTTCTTCAATCAACAATATTGCAAGTTTAAGTAACAAATTTGAGGGATTGTACTTCAGTTTCAAGTTTGGAATATCATGTTTACTTCACCATGTAGTCATAACAGATAGCCAACAGAATACGAGGTTGGTAAGTTAGCCTGAGAGCTTAAAGGGTTGAGGTGTGATCAACAATTCTCACGGGATATTAATGTGCTATTAAACGACAATGATACTTCACAGTCTAATCAAAATTTTCAAAGTTCTTCAACGACGTTCATAACTTTTCAAAATTTGTGCTTAAGACAAGAACTTTTGGAGTATATGAGCGCACATGACAATGATGCTTCTGAGAGTTCAAAACCATCATGGGAGAAAACGTGTACTTTGAAGTTATTAGTTCAACTTTGATAACGCCTTTATTATACATGTTTTAGTGGCATTATATTATCTATTTATATCATTTTTTCATGAACTTTCAATACTCAAAAGCATAAAATATGTGCAGGTTCACTTGAAGACGTCTCAAGCTCAAAAGACTAAAGACACAAGTATTTTACACCTTACGGAAGAAAAGTTAGAAGAAAATAAATATTAAATCAAAAATAAAGCCAAGTACGCCGCACTTTACCCAAGTACGCCGCACTTTAGGCCGAGTAAATGAAGGACAGTTAATACCCTAAGTACGACGCACTTCTACATCATGTGCGCTGCACTTCATCTCAGCATTAAAGTTCTACGCATTAAAGAACCAAAGTACGCCGTACATCTCAAGGAAGTGCGACGTACTTTTGCCCTCGCCCAACCTATAAATAGAGAAGAAATTCTCTCATATTTTACACAACATATTCCAACACAATTCACACACATCTCTTAATAATCTTCATCAATCCCTAGAGTTTAGCACAAACTTCCAACGAAGAACGAAGATCATCATCGTAGTGGTTAGTTAAATAAAGGTTTTTATGTGAATTCGTACTTGTAAAAGTGGTGTTCAATCCATTTCTCAATCCGAATTTCGTAGGTTTCTTGTTTCTCTATTCAACTTTGTTATTATGAACACCATAGCCATGAGAGGCTAAACCTCTTATGACTACTCGGTGATGTTAATATAATAATTAAGCATTTGGTATCATCTCGATCTTATCAATCTTAAGCTTATTTTACAATCCTATCTTATCTAATCTTGTTAAACTTGTTCATCAACTTTGATTATACACATATAACAGTATAGGTCGAAATACCCGTTATGCACTATATGATTTTAAATATTTGTCTATGATCTTTATCATTCGATCGAAGAAATTCACTTATGTTATTTGATAAACAAAATAGATTCGATATAATATTAACTTGATTATTTGAGTGGCACATTTGATTAAGTTAAACCAAGATAAGTCTTAAGTTGAAACCAGTTAGTTTGTGAAAACGTTTTCTGACGAGAAATCCTTTTTCTAAGTTAAAGTCCTAAAGTCGAAGATCGAGATTACTACCATTGCTTATGAAATATATGAAACTACCGAGCAGTCATATTTTTTTATTATTGAATCTATCTTAAAAGTTAATAATAATTGTTTTAAAATTTCTGATTATTCGAACACTAATCAAATCTATGTGGACGACCTGGTCTTACCTAAAATATTATACTACATACGTGGGTATACCTTACCCGTGTGTTTCCAATTAATAATCGGTAAAGCTAGTCTTATAAATTTAAAGCTTTCGAAACACATCAGTAATCAATCTTCCTCCTCTAGGGTAGTTGTTCATATGATGTATATAAGCTAAGCATCTCCCCCATTACTCCCGTCTTTAAAGTGGTGATATGAACTTGATCCACTTGTTATCTTTATCTTGATGTCTTTGAGGAGGTTCTTGATCATCAGAATTGTGAAAGTGTATCTTTGATCTGAGCTTTCATCTTTGATAGTTAAATCTTTGAAGCTTGAGTATGAGCATGTGTCTATGAATATTATGAAGCTATTTAGAGGTAGTTACGCCATCGTTTGTACATGCATTTATAAGGGTTAACAATAAAGCAACATATATGGACGAGTGTCTTGTTCACACGTCGAGTTACAGTAACATTAACATCTAGTTTTGTGAGGACCGTTTTAAAGTATAAATATTATACCAGCGTCATCAGGATTCGATTCATGAATGAATCTCCTTAACTGGGTTTCTAGCTAAAAGTGTAGTTTATCTAAAACGGACACGTTTAGAGACGCTAACGACGTTTTTCAATGTTCTATAGTTGTTCCTATATATGGATTCCCGTTCAAGTTAGTGTAACAACGAATATATGTGAATTATTGATGCCAACTGTTAAGTAAACAACAACAATTTTGGTGTTTCCCATCAAATCCATAAACCTGGATCACATTGGATTTGTGTTCACGTGTTTGATTTTACAAAATCGCCCATGTCACCTACCGCAGTGTTGTTTGATGTTGACATTGGAAGGATTTTCATTCGTCATTGTGAAATATTAAAGAGTACAACTCTAAATGTTATGGCAAGATCTAATGATAATGCGTAGGACTCTTTGTTACAATTAGTGTTCTTTATTGTGAATAACAAGTGTAGTTTGGAATTGTGTCCTAATGAGATTTATATGTTGATCTCTTTTTGCTCTAGACTCAATAAGTGCATTTTAGTTTTAGCGATCAGAGGCTGGAGAAGACTGTCACCTATGCAATATCAACGATCTCGGAGTGAGAAAGTCAATAGATAATGTGTTATATCTCTGTGAGAATTGTTAGGAATGAAAACGTGTTTATTATTCGTGTAAAGTGGTCTTAGAATTATTAGTAATTATAGATAGTTTTTAGTAGTTAATCATTATAATAAGTCTAATTGAGCTCAATTAAGAAAAAGAGCCAAATTAGACATGTAGTTTAAAACTTAAGCAAGAAATAAGGAAAAACTATAAATACTCCTCTTTAGGAAGAGTATTAAGATTATCCTCTCTTTGTAATCATTACTCTCATTTTCTCTCATTAATCCAAGTCATATAAAAGTTAGTCCTCTCTCTCTAAGATCATACCATGCTTAACATTTCCTTAATTGTGTGATACTAATACTAAAAGGACAATTACAAGTGGTATCATTCGCATAAAGAAGATCTAGAGTGCAAGATTGTGAATTCAAGAAGGTTTCGATTCGATTTGTGCTTAACCGAGAGTTTGTTCGTGATGTTTGTGTGCTTAATTAAGTTTTATTATTGATTAGTAATATTTTTAGCAAAATACCCGATAATTTTACGTATAGATTTGTAGTTTCAATCTAATTTAGTGTTTATAGAGTTTCGGTCCTTAAAACTAGTAATATTGTACTTTTGGTTGATAAAAGCTTATAGTTTTATAGATTCGGTCTTAAAATGCTTGAAACCTACTAGTTTTGGTTAGGATTTGAACTTTTAAACGTATAAAAAGTTCAAATTATCGGGGGAAAACTGTTTTTGGTAAGTTTCGATTGTTAAACAACGTCATTTTAACAGTTTCGGTCGTATTTTGAGACTTTCGGTTGGATAACTGCTTGAACCGAAAGTAACATTTTTGGTTGGAAGTGTTTCGATTAGATAACTGCCTTAACCGAGTGTATAAGTTTCGGTTGGATAACTGCCTTAACGGAGTGTGCTAGTTTCGGTGGGTACTTTCAGTCAAGGGATTCCGTTAACGGTTTTGATTAGTAGATTCGGTTAGAGATTTCGGTTGTTCATTCGGTTGAGACATTTGGTTATACATTCGGTTGTTATATTCGATTCGGTTGGTACTTTCGGTCAAGAGATTCGGTTAACAGTTTTGGTTAGAGGATTTGGTTAAAGATTAGGTTAAGTGGACTCAGTTCGGATAAGTAGATTCGGTTTGGTTGATTTGTAGACTTTCGGTTGGGCTTATACTTCACCAGTGGGCTTATTAATTGTAGTTGATAATCAAGCGTAACAAAGTGTTCATTAAGCCGTTGTAATCTTCAAACGCATATATATCATCTTTGATTTCATAAAACCACACTCTTTATCATCTTAAAATGATTCAACGAGTATTATTCACACATAATTTGATCAAGATAGCTGGTTTTCATAATCAATCGATTGATGACGCTGGTTTACAGAATCGTCCTCCTATGCTAGAGAAGGGTAGTTATGTTCCTTGGTCGAGTAGATTTATGAGATATATTGATGGAAAGAAGGATTATGGTAAGATGCTTAAGGATTTGATTAAGAATGGTCCGTATCGGATGCATGAAATTACAGATCAAGGGAATCCTCCCGTTTCATCATTTTTGAGACTTCTGAAAGAGGTAAATCATAAGAGAGAAGACAAGAAACGGTTTGAAGTAGATATATATGCAATGAATGTAATTCTATTGGGAATTCCAAATGACATTTATAACTTTGTAGAGGCATGCAAAACTGCACAAGCTATGTGGCAACTGGTAAAAAGGCTTATGCAAGGTACTAATTTGAGCAAACAAGAACTGACTTCGAGACTTCTAGATGAGTTTGACAAGTTCAAGGGGATGCCGAGATAGTCCATTGAGTCTTATTATTCACATTTCTTAAAAATCATGAATGATCTTGAACGTCATGATTGTTTACCCAAAGCCATTGCTATCAACACAAAGTTTTTCAACTCATTGCAATCTAAATGGGATAAGTATGTCACTATGGTTCGTCAAGCAAAAAATCTTTATGAGGTTGACTATGATCAGTTGTATGATTAC
>BQNB010062726.1:6022-35969 GCA_026074375.1 Tanacetum coccineum
GTATAATTTTTATCAAGTATTTTATAACATAAACAAAAATATTAAAGATTAAAGTTGATAAAAAATAGCTTTAAAAAATCAAATGAGGACAATTATATTGGGACGGAGGGAGTAGTTGCATAACCCGCACACATAACCCTTATTTTCATTTTGTGAGGATTAAGCCTATTCCGTTTCCTCATTTTACCAAAATTCCACAAATATATAAGTGTTCTGGTGATTGTAGTAAACTTTAGAACTTGGCTTGGTATACTATTCGAGATCACCATAATAAGTATTGTTTTTATAATTGGAGTAACTTATCTGGATTGGTAAATTTCTAAGATTAAACCAAAACCAAATAGCCTATGTCGTTTACAAATATTATGTTATATTAACTAACTACACTGGTTAGTTAATCCCCTCTATAAAATCCTTTTGTTACTCTTATTTTTAAAGTAAGATACCTCTAGAAAAACCTTCTGAGCCATTCTTTTTGTTTCTTACTCCACTAAAATATGTTTCGTTACACCTTTATACCTTAGCCTACCCTTTAGATTAAAGTCCGTGGTTGGTTGCTAGTTGCTTTTGTGTAAAAGTATGTACTTTCTTTGTTCGTGTGCATATTTCTTATCTTTGGTTAGGTCGGGAACTGCACATTGTAATGGGAATGTGAAAGTAGTTTTTTTTATTTTTTGTGTGTTTACTACTTTCACTAAAATTTTTATTTCTGAGTCATGAGCATTATGGAATTATTATCCATATTTATTATGATCGTGAAGTGGAGAAATTTTACACCTTTATTCGTTTTCTAGTGATATGTTAAAAAAATCAAAAAAAATACAAAAATACAAAAAAATGTAAGAGAGAAAAAAAGAGAGGATAGTGAGATAATCGGTTCGTCTAAACTTAACCGATTTTACTTTTTATGAGATAATCGATTATTCGTTGGTACGTATTATAAACCAACGATGTAAAGTATTGTTGTATTTATTAGTTGGTCGCAAATTTAACCAGCTATGTGTTTTTTGTATCAAGTGGTAGATATCGCCACTAATGTTGTACTATATTATGGATGAATGAGAGTTGGTTGTTATGGAACGCCAACTAGGTTTGTTTTTATGGATCGTTGAGAATGATGATTAAGACATCTTTGAGTCTAATTCGTGTCTACCAAACAAAGTGTGTGTTTTCCGTGTTAAAGCGTGAGTTAGTCGGTGATTTGTGTCTTTTTTAAAGTTGTGGTCGGGAAAGTAGCTAGCAACATTATTGTTTATTGGTTAGACTTAATCTATCTATTTCGTTATTTTATTTTACACCAATTATATATGTTTCCCATGCCTAATCCCTACTATATATCATTCTGCATCCTAACCTTTTGTTAAAACCTAATTGTAGGCTTCATAGATCGTTTGCCCATCTAGGATATAATAACATTGAATGATATAAAGCACAGCGGAATAACAAATAAGAACATCAATGTTATCACAAGGTTTTCTTTATTCATACTAATAAACTATAAACTATTCGACTTTAATCAGTCGACTATGCTATCTAGATAACTAACTATTACACAAACTAATAAGCTAACTATTAGACTCTCATTAGAGAGATCTAACTATGATGGATAATAAAACTATTCACCCTACCTCTCTTTATATACTAGAGAGGCTAGGGTTTACAAGAAAACCGAGCTTTGATATGAAGCTAACTTAACATTGCACATTAAGTCCTTGTTGTTTCATCTTTATTCTTTTCTTCCTATGTGGTTTTGTAATCGTCAAATCTCAAAACCCAACAATCTTCCCCTATTTGATATTACAAAACAATCTTCATGTATGAAACAATATTCAAAGCTTCCCCTTGAAATAAGATCTTCTTGTACATGTCACCACTTTAAAATAAGCTGCAAACCATATAGTCTTCTTCCCCTTTTTTTAATCATTAAATAGGGGTTTTTGTAGTTAAGCAACTTGTGAACATGACTCGCGAAATCTATTTCCTTTTTATATATAAATAAATATAAATTAATATAAATATATAACAAGGATCAAAATCCACGAAATCAATGAAACCGGAAGTAGTATAGGATATTTCCGGGTCGTTAAGTCCCAACGAGGCTTGAATGGAAAATCGAATGACGAATTGATACTTGATGTTTGAATGACAAAGATTTGGATTCGATTTAAAATGCACAAGCAATCAAGGAAAACCTAACAACGAAAGCTATTAAAGATTTAAACCTAAAATGAGACGGGAATGTAAAAACGCGAGCTAAAATAAAAACTAAATTATCAAAAATTAAACCCTAAAGTGATAAAAATGCTTAACTGTTAAGCAGTTTGAGCTCAAATAAGCTAATGGAAAATGGAACAGACAAGTTGGGCATTAAACCTAATAAGCAGATGCAAACAAAGATAAGCAAGGTAAATAAGCTAGAACAGTTATGCCTCCCTTCTTAGGGACACAATGAACCGGGCTCACCCAGGGACTGTCAGAGATAGGGTAAATTAACCCGGCATCAAGAAGTTTGATAACTTCTTGCTTAATAACCTCATGGATTTTGGGGTTAACCCTTCTCTGATGTTGAACTACGGGTTTGGCATTTTCCTCCATCAAAATCTTATGGGTGCAAAATTTTGGATCTATTCCCTTAATATCAGAAATCTTCCAAGCTATGGCATGTTTGTGTGACTTAAGAACCTTGATCAGGGCGGTTTTATCCTCATCTTTCAAGTTTTTAGCGATTATGACGGGTAATTTGTCATCACCCTCCAAAAATGCATACTCAAGATGGGATGGTAAGTCTTTGAGTTCAAGGTCGGGAGGATCTTCACATGAAGATTTGACCTTTTCAGGCACATTTATTTCACAAACTGGTGACGGAGGGAGATTTGGGTCACTATTGATTACACTTAACAATTCCTCAAGGTAAACAGTATCTCCCTCAGAATCATAGATGCCGTCAACACCTGGTGGTATTGAATCATCATGTTCAAGAAATTCATCGATCTCTTCCATTAGAAAATCACTTCCTCCGAAGGGAGTAGTACTTCTTGAACATATTCTTCACAAGCAATGTCAATAACATCGACTCGGTTAACCGATTCAATGATATTGTAGGAGAAAGTTTTAGTATCACCAACTTTGAAAGTCACGGATTGGTCATCATGTCTAAGGGTCATTTGTTCACCGTGAACATCTATTAAGGCACGTGCCGTCCTCAAGAAAGGTCTTCCTAAGATTAGGGGAACCCGAGGATCGGCAACGTAATCAACGACCACAAAATCGGCAGGAAAGAAGAACGTTCCAACTTTTACGAAAACATCCTCGGCGATGCCGGTTGGAGTAGAAATCGTTCGGTCGGCAAGTTCAAGAATCATTCGGGTTTTGGTCAAAGCTGGGAGACTTAGTTCTTTCCAGATGGAGAGAGGCATTAGGTTGATGATTGCACCGAGATCGGCCAAGGCCAATCATTCATTCATCTCCGGAAAATCACACGGTATAAGAAATCTACCGGGGTCTCCAAGTTTCTCGGGAAACTTTTTTAGGATAACCGCCAAGCAATTCTCGTTTACCGGTGTCTTTGACAATTCAATTATCTTATCTTTATCATTTAGGAGCTTTCTAAACATTGGTGCAAATTTGGGCATGTGTAGGAGAGCGTCCGTGAAACTTAGCTCGAAATGGAGATTCTGAAAAATCTCCATAAATTTTGAAGCTAGAAGATCGTCTTTTTCACGGAGCTTTTCTTTGTTGGCCCTTGAAGGATAAGGCAATGTTGGTTTAGTCTTTGAAGTAACAACGGGCTCACCAATTTGGTCATTAGTTTGGACCACCGGAGGTTGGATGTTTTCGGTGCTTGGTTGCACCGTATCCTTTGTCACCTCGGGTTCATTTTCCTTCTCTTTAGGAGGAGAAGAAATTTGAGGTCCATTATAGGAAACACCGCTTCGGGTAGTGATTGCTTTCACATCACCTTTCGGGTTAGCAATGGTGTTGCTTGGAAGAGAACCCGAGCCCGAAGTAGAAGCGGTATTACTATTCACGAATTTGGTGATCAGGTCCGTTATATTTGCCATTTGATTTTGCATATTTTGCATAACCGCGTCATTAGCTTTGACGTAGTTATCAAAATCAGACTTAGACACACCTGGTGCTGGAGGAACTGGAGCGGGAGCTTGGTAAGGTGGAGCTTGAAAAGTCGGGGGTTGGTAAACTTGTCCTTGATTGAAATTATTACCCCGATTTTGGTTAAAATTGTTCCCCCGATTTTGGTTGAAATTGATCCCCCGATTTTGGTTGTTTTGATGGTTTTGCATAGGAGGAAAACCGGGAGGTCGAATTTGGTTTCGAATTTGGTTTGCAACCATCTGAGGTCGGTAACTGGCATTCCCTTGGTTGTAGTTAACTACGGCGGCTTGTGACACGTATTCTTGGATATTGTCACGATAAATGTTGCCATCGGTGGCTGGACAATTTTGGTAAGAATGACCACCCCCGCAAGTTACACAACTTTGCTCGACTGCTTTTACAGGAGCGGGAGCTGGAGTATGGTTTTCTTAACGATGATTCATTGCTCTATCCATATCCTTCAGATCAAGCAACATCGATGAACTGTGGGGTGGAAAGAGCTTCGTACTCAACTTTGAAACAATGCTTTTCTTTGTGATTGACGAACTTTGGATTTGCTCTCGATGATTTTTAGGCATTCTCGAGGCATTTTATCCTAGAAAGTTACAACACGCACCGGGAGTTCGATGAATCTTGATCATTCGAATTTAGGGAATTTAGAATGTATCGGTTGATGCATTTCTGACATCTATGTTGCGGGCATCCCTAAGAAGATCATTAAATCGTCCATGCCTCATTAAAACCGGGTTTTCATCATTTTTTTGTTGAAATCTCGTGATTTCTTTCAGAAGATTTGTGTTGTAGTGGGAGGGAAGAATTTGTATATGATTTTTTCGGGTAACAAGATCATCACATGTAAGAAATCGATCAAGGGGGCTCTTTTTCAAGCAAATACGGGCGGCTCCCTCGAGGGAAATGGGAAAAGTTATAAGCTTAAACGACGTACTCGGGACGGTTCGGGAACTTCATCGTTGATGTGATTTGTGGAAATTTACGGTTGGTGAGCATATGGGTCTTCTTTATCATGTCCAATAATTTACTTGTTTTGAAGCAAGATTAAGTAGACCATGCTTGATCTCAATGTTGTTTGCGTTAATTTCGGGGACACGATAGCATCCTGTAACCCTCGGTGGGGGCTTCGAGAATTTGGCGCCATAGTACGATTTATCGTCCATCGTAACTTAGGGGTTGTTTGTAAGGTTCTTGATTGTTATTGGTTTCTCAAGATTTGGTTGATTCAACTGAAGTTTGTGGACTTGTGGTTGTCGACGTTTACGGCTTGTGAACGAGTGCGCATGCTCAAAATAGAATATAAAAAAGAATATTTTACGCTTTTTTTTTTTTTTCAATGGTTTTTTTCTATTGTTTTTATCGGACATTGAGATTAGTCATCTTCATACCAAATAATCTACCACTTACGGTAGGATCTCAAAAAGATAAACGCACAGGTGAGCGGAGGAGTAGGAATAGCGCGAAGCTTATTTCTCCTTTCGGGTCGTAGTTCCTCGGAACAACCCTCCTTATACCCACTTTTTAGTTTGTTTAACCTTTCGAGGTGAGTCGTATGGGCGTAGAGACACAAATGGCAAGTTTTTAATTCTTTTGGATTCGAGTTGGGAACCTACAGTTCACCGGAAGTTATTATGATAATACCTCAATTGAGAATATTATATTTTGGTATTTTACCAATTTGTGAATTTTATTTCCTTTTTTATGGACAATGTTTTTATATTTTTGGTTTTTTTTTCTTTTGTTTTTATATGATAATTATACTAATAAAAGAAAATGAAAAATATTTTTGTACTTTTATATTTTTATAGAAGAAAATATTCACAGATTCAAACACAAATTGTCAAACGTAACGATAATCGTTTTCAGCCTCCCCAGCAGCGGCGCCAAAATTTGACTCTCGTGATCTTACTCCTTTTTATATAAAAATAAATATAAATAAATATAAATATATAACAAGGATCAACATCAATGAAACCGGAAGTGTATAGAGTATTCGGGTGTTATGTTCCAACGTGGCTTGAATGGAAAATCGACATGACGAAATGAGTTATCTAGTTTAATATGTCAAGGATATGATTTGGGACTAATCCTAATAAGCAAATGCTCGAAAGATAAGCGAGTGAAAATAAGTAGAGCAAAGACAAAGGCTAGGAATGGTATCAACACTAAAAACTATTTATATAGACACAAATAAACTTAAATATAACTTAAGACAATCAAATAAGGCTAGACTTAACTCTAAATAAGCAAATTCAGCAAGCAATAAACTATGTTAAGCAGGAGAAACTGGCTAGGTACTAACAACGTACTAACTGTATTAACTAACGTACGTACTGGAGTTAGTACTACTTGCTTTTGAGTTAGTACTGCTAGCTTTATCTTAACACTTGAAAAGTGAAATTAAGCTATTCTAGGCTATAACCAGATATTTTATACACTAATAAGCACTCAGGCATAAGATAATGCCAACTAGAATTATTCTACATTAGAAATAAGCTAAAAAACTATTACATGTATAAACTTTTAAATTGCTTTGAAAAGGCAAATAAGCGGTTGTAAGATCTTCTTATGACAGTCAAGGTAAATGGGCTTAATCTACTCTAATAAAGCTAAGGATAATTCTTAATTTGCAAAAATTATAAGCTAATAAGCAATAATGAACCAATAGTACTAACTGTTTTAACTAACAGTGCTAACTTGGAGTTAGTACCGCTAGCTTTGAGTTAGTACTGCTAGCCTTAAAAAATCCCAAAATAGAACCAGCAGTACTTTCTTTGGGTTAGTTAATGCTTGTTCCTAAACACCCCTTATAGTTTTCAAAAATCATTTTTCTTTTTATTTTAAGCTGATTTGATCCTAGTTTGTTAAAAACAGATTATCAAATAACAAAATAAGACACTTATAAGCCGACTTCAATCAATAATAAGCACTTAAATAAGCTAAATCGGTCTAACAGTTTTAACTACCAGTACTATCAGTACTAACTTAGAAAATGACACAAACTGTTTTTAAACCAACAACTAAGCAAGATAAGCACTAAACATCATGATAAAGCATAAATAAGCAAATATAGGTAACAAATAAACACTAATAAGTAGTTCTACAGTAAATACGCAAAATAAGCAAATTAATAACTTACAACTCCTTGCTCAAAATAGGGTTAAACAAATGTCTACAAGCTCTGCTTGTATAAACAAAGCTAGTGAGAGTCCATTAGCCATCAGAACTGGCTTCATCATCCATTTTATGCTGTGGTATTTTTGTGTGTGGATTTTTATGTGGACTTTATGAACTTCTTAGTATTTGAGTTAAAAAATGACTTATTCGATTTTATAAGACTTATAACTTATTACAGTAAGCTTTTAAAAAAGGAATATACAAGTTTAATGAATAGACTTAAAAACTCCAAATTTGCATTAAGACGAAAATTAAAGTTACAAGACTTGGAAAAATAAAGTTGCATAAAAATAAGCTAAAATTTAACTAAGAAAAATTACGACTACACACTCCCTTTCTTTGGGTTACAATGGCCCTATTTATACTAAAATGAATTAAGGTCTTGGTTTATTGGTCTTCCTTCTCTTCTTTCTTCTGTGTTTCTTTGTAGAGACAAAAATCAAGTGTGCTTGTTGTGTGAGGTGATTCTAAAACAAAATCCCCCCTCTTCCCACACCCCCCCCCTTCACCCCCCCCCCCCCTTCTTTTTTTTTCCCCACATCTTCCCCCCCCCCCACCCCTTTTTTTTTTTCCCCCACCACCCACCCCCCCCCAGCCTTTAATTTCTTTTGTGCTTCTTTTGAGTCAATCACAGCCATCGAAAATGCTTGGAAAGTGGTGAGGGATTGCCAACATGGCAATTATAAAGCTGGGGGGAGATAGTGGAGGAGGGGGAAATGTTTTATCCAGGGTGTTGAATGGTTTGCAGGGTAAAAGGGTGGGAAGACACCCGTGAGTTGTATTTGGGGTTTAATTGGGCGGGAAAAAATGGCTTTGGATAAGTTAGCAGCTTTGGCCCCTCAAGTTATACTTCCCCCAATTTCCAATTTTAGTCCTTGTCTTGTTATTCTTATGATACAACTTGAGGTTTGGCAATTTTAGTCCCTCAAGTTGTATTTCCTTCACTTGGTAGACTTTTACTTTGTCGGGGTTTACTTTCCTGACTTTGGCTTTAATTTGACTTAGTCTTTTCCATTCCGTGCTTGGCTTTGTCGTTTTTGGCTTTGTTTTGTCCTTTTGTTGAATATCCGTTTCCTGCACAATTCAAACGCAAAACATACAAATACAATGTATTTTTGGTACGTTTTTAGTCATTTAAGTCCGTTTTTAATGGAAAATGGTATGTGTATTTAAGCATATACAAAACAACCAGTAGAGGACCAAGCTAGAATTGAACAAGCTAGAGGAGCAGAAGCTATAGTTCAAGTATCTGATCCAGCAGTACCATATCCCAGCTCCGGTTTAACAATGTCATTTGCTGAATACGGTAATCAGTTTATTAATGAAAATCTTGATGTTTTAATAACTGATATTTTGAAAGATTTAACTGAAAGAGAGATTCAGTTAATGGTAGATGTTCCCATTCATCAAGAGGACCTGTAGTCCAAAGAACTCTACTCATTGATACTGTTATCTTAATGGTTACTAAAGAGATAACACCTACACCACCAATAACATAAGCTCAAGGTACAAATGTTTCCAGATCTGATTTGTCATCAAAAGTTGTGCAAAGGCTTTCAGAACTTGAAAAGAAAGTTGAAGCACTATCAATGATCAATCTTGCTGAAGCAATTGAAGAATCCGTATAAGCTAACATGTTCAAATGAAGTCAAGAATCAATTGGCAAAGCTAATACCAAAAGTTGTTTCTGATTTTGTCTAGTCCAGAATGGAACGAACAGTCCGTGATGTGCTCTAAAAGAATCAGATCAATCTTTTCTAGTCCTCCTCTTTTTCCACATACTCTCTCACTGAATAAGAGCTAAAGAACATACTCTTTGATAAGATGCAAAAGAGTGGATCCTTTCAAGAACATGAGAAGCATCTTGACTTATACAATGCTTTGATTGGTTCAATAGGCCTTGATGAAGCAATTGCTAAAGGTGAAATTGACTCAACAAAAGTTCTGAAGAAGAGACGTAATGATGACAAAGATAAAGATCCATCTGCCGATGTTGAAAAGGGGAAGAAGAAAAGAAGACGAAAGGATTTTGAGCCGTTAAAAGACAAAGAGACAGCTGGCTCTTCAAAAAAGGTAAAGCTCCATCTTAGCCATCTACAACTGATAAAACTATAAATGCAGATGAAACAATACACAATGCTGCGATGGAAACTGAAGAACTAGTTGCAGATAATGTTGTAAATGTTGAAGAACAACCGCAAGATGATGCTACTCCCAAGCGAGATACCTCCATCTGGTTTAAGCAAGATATTGTTGTTAGACCAGAGACTCCAAATCCAGACTGGCACAAGGAACCAAATGCTGATGATGCACTGGAACAGAACTGGTTTAATGAGATGGTAAATGCTGCAAAAGATCCAATCACATTTGATGATATGCTGGGTTCTACCATTGACTTCACAAAGTTTGCTAAGAACCGTCTTAAGAAGGACAAACTCACTAAAGCAGACTTAGAAGGCCCAACATTCATGTTACTCAAAGGAACCTGTAGAAACAGTATTGAACTAGAGTACAATCTGAAACAGTGTTATTTAGCATTGTTAGGACAACTTGATTAGGCAAATCCTGAAGGTAACAAATGCCCGTATGATATGAGCAAGCCTCTACCTCTACAAGGCCCTTAGGTCACTAAACTATTCATGTGGATTTCTTATTCAATAATGATCTTGAATACTTAAAGACAGGAAACAAGGAAAGGAATTATGCTGCATCATTGACAAAAACAAAGGCTGCAAGGTATGAATTGAAAGACATTGAAGACATGATTCAAAAGATATAGAGCTCAACTAAAGAGGCTTATGACAAGAATGATACATTTAAAATCCATCACTGGGGACCCAAACGGTCAAGTTTTTCTACTGTTCAAGAAATGCAGCAACATCACATCACATCACGAAGTGTACTCATGGATGAAGATTCTGAGTGTCATCAGAATAACGATTGATAAATAGTTTGGATATGGATATTTGAAGGAGATTGTAGTTAGAAAAGAAGATCAGAAGAAATATACATTTAAAGAAGCTAACTTTTTAGGACTGCATTTGAATAATATTGAAGATATGTTTCTACTCTATGTTCAACACAAGCTTCACAACCTCACAGGGTATGAAATAGTTGATCTGGTAAATGCTCTACGTACTTTTACCCGAGGTATCGTTATTCATAGGAGGGTAGAAGATGTATAGGTTGGAGTGGAAAGTTATTAGAAAAAGCTCAACATCACCAGGCCACAAACCACATGTGATGAAACTTCATTCAAAGAGCCGTACACCATAGTTTATGAACCAAGAGGAGTTGTATATCTCAACGAGAGCAACCAAAAGAGACTAATACAGACTGATGAGTGGTCGTCTGGATTCACACCGTAAATATATATAATATATAATAAAATATAAAATATATATCTAAGTGTAAAAACCAACACAATCAGTAAAACCGAGAAGTAGTATAGAGCTTTCCCGGGTCGTTTATCCCCAACGAGGCTGGATTGGTAAATCGATACGATCGAAGATTTGAGTTTGAAGGAAGGAATTGGTTTAGGAAGTGGAAAAAGTCAAATTAGATAATAACGGACTAAAACGTTTAAGAAAAACCTAGAAATTACGAAATTAAACTAGAAAACGAGAGCCCGAATCCCGAACAAAAGGGGGAAAACCTAAAATCTTTAAAATAAAAACTCTAAAAATTTTGCCTTCTGAACTACTCTAGGGATCAATTAACGAAGAATGAAAAAGACTAGACGAAAACGTAGTTCGTTTGAACCCAAAAACGAGTCAATAACTAAAAGCCGTACCCGGACACGTTCATTTAAAAGACAAAAAGTTGTAAAACTGACCCACGAAAATTTTATATTTTTCCTTACAAACTAGATGACAAAATAAAATTTTCTAAAAAAGCAAAATATTTTTTAGATAATTTTTGTATTTTTTTTAGGAATTAAATAAACTTTTAACTAATTAAATTATAAAAAACTACTAAATGTTTACGAAAATTCTGATAATTTACAAAAAATACTAGTCTCTATAAAAGGATCCTACGAAAAATAAGAAAACACAAGCTTGCTGAGAAATTAGCCGTTATAAGCTGTTTCAGCTTTTTAGCTTGTTTAGGGACTAATGTTACATTTAAGTACATTTGCCCTTAGTCTTTAACGAAAAAAGACCCATGGCGGCAGGTGGTAGAGCGTTTGTAAATGGGGGTTTGTTTTCGATGAGTTACTGGGTTCAGTCTTGCTCACACGGAACTTTTGTCTTTCCCCTTTTTTTTATATTTCGAAAAGTATAGAGTAGAAAGGTGTAAAAGAGGGAAATGTAAAGGGTAGGCAGGGTTTAACTATTAACATTTACACTATAAGTGAAAACGGGTATACCCTTGACTATTAAGACAAATTCAAAACAGACCCTAGATTCAAGCTTATTTTTGGTTATTTAATAATTGAGAATTAGCAAAAACATTAAAAAATACATATTATAAAGTGCTTATTTCTTCAACATTAACAATGGCTTTTCTACTTTTAACCACTCATAAGTAGAAATAGTATTTTGTTCCTGTCCTCACAGAAACTAAGACTTTTCCCTAACTTTTCACATTTTGGCTTATTCCCAGCTTATTTCTAGATGAAATTGAAAAACAAAAGAAGCTAAGTGAAGCTTAAGATGTGTTCAAGAGATATCTAAACAAAAATTAGCTACTTGTTAAACAAGTTTTACAAAAAAATGCCTTTAAAAGTGCTATGTCTTCAGCTTAAATCTGAAATAAGCTATTCTTAATAAGATTAACGCTTATTACTAATCCTCAAAAGCTGAAAATTTGGAGAAGTTAAAGCTTAGCTAGGAACATAAAAACTAACCTAGATAAAGGTTTTTCAAATTACAACTAAAAATGAAAAATCAAATTAGAATAAGCTAGATCTAATGTTGCTACACTACTTGAAGGCTAAAATAAGCTAGGCCTAAGAACTTAAAATTGAAACTAACGCAGGCTTTTCCTAGATTAAGCTAATGGAGTACTATTAACAGGCTTAATTTCAAATTCTAACTACTAACCACTGAAGCTAAAAATTGGCTAGAAAAGTAATGAGCTACAACAGTTTTAACTGAGTTAAAACTGTTGTATGCTGATGCAATTGGTATTTTACTAGTGCAAGCTAACTTTTGAGTTCAACACTCATTAAACCTACTACCTAAGTTCCACTAAACTTGAATCCAACAACTAAGATCTATACAATGCTTTTAAAAAAAACTCTAGTAATAAAACTAGCTATACTAAAACTGTCCTGGTGCATACAAAGATTTTTAAGCTCTAAATTTTGAATTTCCTATTAACTAAGTTTAAAACCTATTCTAAACTTGTTTCTTATGGAAAACTCAAATGTACAAAAGAAATGAACAAAATTTTGTTGACTTTTGAAGTCAAAAACAGCCTAATCCAAACACACCTTTATGTAGACTGTCAAAATAAGATTGAGTTTAAAATCTATCTTAAAACTAAAACAGCTTAAACTTTATATCTACTTCTTCTAAAAATGACTTAATAAAACTAATTGAGCTATAAAATGCCTAGCTTATTTATGAAAATAAGCTAGTTCCTCTACTAAGCTTATACTACTACTATGACAGAATTATATGAAAAAGTGATTTTACTCAATCTTAATCTTCTAAACATTCAAAATAGCTAATCAATAAACCTGAAACAAACATGATATTAGGAGACTTAAACAAATTTGATAAGAAATAACAAATGTAAAAGCTAAAATTAAGCTAAATTGAGAATTTGATGAATTAAACCTGTGAGCTTTTGGAGTCTCAGCTCTTAGTCCTATTGTTGAGTGCGTGACTAAAAAAAACTTAATCATATTGGGCTCCCCAGACTCTAAACCTTAATAAGCTGAAATTAAGCTTATTTCCTTATAAGCTTCCAAAGTTGCTCAATTGTACTCAAGTGATCTTGCTTTGTCTTAAAATTTGATACTAAATGAGTAATGTAATGTTTAAAAAAACAATTTGACTGAATTGAGCTTATGAGCAGTAATAAGCTCAATTGAGCTTATTGAGAGCTTATTGATCAAAATCGACTTAATATTGAAATCAAAAGACAAATAAATCTGAAAATGATCCTTTATTTCTCAAATGAGGAAGTACAAGCTTAAAGGAAGATAGTACAAGAGCTTAAAGCTGAATTACAAAAATACTTAAAGAAAATGCTTAAAAAATAAGAAAAATACAAACTGAAAAATAAAAGCTACTAACTACCCACCATTTCTTCTGTCTTCCTCTTCTTTTATAACTGAGGCTTGTGTTTGTTTTGTGAGAGCAAGACCAACAAAATCATCTAAACCGTCCTTTATGCCTTGGGGATTTGTGGGATTGCCAAATAGGATTAGGTTTTTTAGTGGAGGAGGAGGGGCGAGGTGTCATGGGGTTTTTGAGTTTCTTTTATGCTCTCTTTATGTCAATTAAGAAACTTATTGAGGTGCAGGGTAGAAGAGGGTTTGTAAACCCGTGATTTGGGTTGTGTTCAAAAAAGGCGGGAAAAGGTGTTGGGTATAACAGAGTTAGGGGAGACAGGGTACAAGTTTGGATAGTTGGCAAAGTTAGTCCCTCATGGTTTCTTATTTTATTGCACAATACGTCCTTATGGTTATATAACTTTGGGGACTTGGCAAAACAAGTCCCCAAGAGTTATATAACTCTTTGCGGGATTCGTCCTTGGGTGGTACAAGTATGGGGTGTTGGCAGAACTGCCCCCCCATTTGTTTCTTTGAGTGAATTGCAAAATCGGCCCTTGTCTTCTTTTTTCTCTTTTCTCTTATAAATATAAGTTTAAGGGTTTGGCAATTTCAACCCTTAAACTTATATTTCTTGATTTGATGACTTTTGGATTTGTCGGGGTTGACTTGGGTTGACTTTTACCTTGACCAGTTGACTTTTCTGTTGACTTTTTGACTTGATTGACTTTTCGGCTTCGATTTGGCTTTGTCTTTCACAGTCTTTTCCATTCCGAGTCCGGTTTTGTCGTTTTGGCTTTGTTTTTCGTCCTTTTCTTAGTTATCCGTTCCTGCACAACACAATTAGCAAAACAAGCTATTATTGGCTTTTAAAGTAGTTTTTGGTTATTTCAAGATCTTTTTAAAGGTTAAAGGAAGAGAAGAAATAAAAAAAAATATTGTATTTAAGCACTATACCAAAAATCCCCCATAACATAAGGTATTGGCGTATCCTACGCATTGTTATGAAGTTAACTTTACGAAAACTAAGAATCTCAATCTACCTCGACTTTTAACTTTAAAAAAGTAGCAAAGTGTTCGTCAAGGGAGACGAAGGAATCAAAGCTTCGACAAGTCCCGTTTTCACCATTTTTTATTTGTACACTAACTATCCCTAATATTTTTGTTTTCTTTTTCTTTTCTCGACTACTGTTTGACTTTTTATTATTTCATCATTGGGATCATTAGATTGAGAAACTTCCATGAATAATCTACGGATGTACTGACGGATTATATTCATACGTCCACGATTTTTCACTAGTTCCTAACAAGCAATTAACAAGATCATTTGTCAATATAAGTCTAAATGCTAAGCACTCATACTTATGACTTGTGAACTTTTAACTCCACCAACATGATTGTATGGTTTAAAATGTGTGTACTCATTTCAACTCTCCATAGATCAATCTTATTTTCCATAGTCAGTATTCATGATGAATAATGACTCAAGCAACAACTTATTAGGACCTTGTAACTTGATTTTAAAGAACGAGATTTTAACTGTAGAACTTTCTGCAACATCTTCATCTTTTATAATCATAAGTTCTTAAAGCTAGGAATGCGTTGCTTAGTTTGACACACCTGCCCAGGCTACGCTACCGAGTAGGATATAACAAACCAATACGACCGATGTTCTTAGTTTGAAAACCCACCCCGTTGCTAGCGTAGTGGGAATTCACTTCAACAACTTCTCCTAATATGGCTAAGGATTAGTGTTTAGTTTGATCCCTGCCTTGACCTCGCTTTCCTGGTGAGATATCTACTAACACCAAAATCATTAGAAGTATAAGATGTCTTAGTTTGACCCACCTCGTGGTTTACGGAGTGGGATATCACGGACACATCTTTTACTTGTTCCATATAATCTAATGTTTGCCTTCATGGGCATAGTATTCTATATTCATGCATTTTGTATTATTATCTTCATTCATGCTTCTTTGGCATTTTAACTTTCGAATTATTAAGAACAGAAAAATCTCGCTTTAAAGAATCAAGTTACAAATTTGAAGCTTTTTCTAAAAACATTGATTGACTTAGTTGAATTGAATTGAGCACGTATGATTAGGTGGATTAGAAGCTAATGGGAGAAAAAGCCACAAGTTACTCATATAAGTTTTTGTTCAGCACATAAACTTATATTTAACTCTATCACTTCTTGTTCTTCACCTTATTAAAATTCGAAGCAATCGAATTCGTGAAAGCTTAGCCTACATGCGGTAAGTTGAGGAACTAGCTAGGGCTCAACACGCCCGATCGAGTCAAAAATTATTCTTATTCTACCCATTAGGAAAGTCAAAACTGTGACAAAACACTTATTTTATTTTTGAAAAAAATTTAAATTTTTTCATTTTTTTGGTATTTTTGCAAAAATTTGGTGGTAAAAACGGGATTACGTGATAACAACGACTGCAGGCAAAAATCAAATCGAAGATCCCCCCCATACTAGAACTAAACATCGTCCTCGATGTTTCAAAGGGGTACCTACGTAAATCTAAGGCCGTTTATGAAGTGTGCCAAAAGATAAAACGTTAGTCGATTAGATTTGGATACTGGATCCCAAAATGTAGCTGGGGTTGTGTAAACTTATGCTGGATATACATGCAAGGAGTCTTAACAATCACGGAAATCCTGGACATTACAATACCTTAGCAAACCAAAAACGTGGACTAAAAAACAGTAATGGAAAATATAGCCTCATCTCACAAAAAACATTATTTGCATTAAAGAAAGAAGATAGACTGGATAAGCATGGGTTGCCACCCACGAAGCGCCTTGTTTTTGTTACCCGAGTCACAAGCTCGACTCGACCCCGAATTCATTGGTCCATGAGGGAGCAAGTGGAAGGTAAAATCATCATCGGACTTTCATTCAAGCGGTCTGGGTAAACATTGAATTTTATGAAAGTTCCACTAAGATGACGTTTCATCGGCATAAAAAAGAATGATAATTTGAGATTACCGGGAACAAAAATGATGTCTTCATTCCCCAGGAGAGGAAGTTATGATGGAGCAACTGGATACGTGAGAAATGGAAGAAAGATCCATACAATATAAGCGAAGAGAGGTTCACTTAAAAGTATGAAAATACGTATCAGGGTGGGATGGTGGGTAAAACATTTGCACATGGAAACTCTTGGTTCTCTTGTTGGGAAATTATCATTAACAAACATCCATAGTAAGATTGCCCAGCTCGGGTTCAATCTTAAAGCAGAAATGATCATACTCCGGTGGAGATATGATGTGAGCAAGTCATCGGCGAACTCCTCATGATAAAAATCACTCCTATCGGCAGGAGGAAACTGATCATTCGAAAGATCAAAGATAAACGAATTCATGAGAAAATCATCATGAGTTAGTGTTCTGCCACTACTCTTTTCTTTAAAATGATCGTTATCAACGTAGAAAGCTTTATATCCGGAAGAGATAACTCAGAATGAGATTGTGGGACTACACTTACTAATCTCTTCTAGATTAAAGCGGAAAGTTTCAGATTCGGGAATAGAATTATCAAATGTGTTAGTCTCCTCCAAGAAAAGATTAGGAAATGTGGAGGTAGACTTGATCATAACTTCGGAAGATGGAGTAGGATTATCTCTTAATGCATCGATCTTAGCAATAAGAAGATTGACATTCAACAATTTTTCACGAAGGATATCGTCTTTGATTGTTAAAAGAATGTCATCATCAATCCTTCCAACTTCCGGATCAACAATCTCCACCACCTCTAAGCTGACGATCTCATCATCGGGATGTGATGCATCGACATAATCGATATCCTCACCGTAGGGGGAATCGTCATCACTTGAAGAATCATCATTGTCAGAATTGACAACAATCTCATAATGTTCATTGAGAGCATTAAGAGGGGTGGTATTTTCACAAAGAGGCACATCACACATTTTGTCGGGAATACCCTCGGACTCACTTGGGATTGGGACAAGGTCCTCAACACTAGACTTTATTACTTCGTCCGATTCCGTTGCTGGAATAGTGTCAAGATGCTCGTCCCCCATACTTAGAGAGTTATCGGGTTCCTCAATTGGTAAAACGGGTGTGATTGCAGTGGTGTTGTCTTCGTCATCATCGTAGCAGATGGGAATCTTCCAAGATCGATCTTTAGCCGCTTGTTCTTCCGCGATTCGCTTTTCTTCTTCCTTCTTTTGTATAGCTTGATCAACCATTTCACGTAAGGTTGCCATTTGTTCCATAAGCTTATTTTGAGAATTGAGAAGCTCATTTTGAATATTGAGAATTGGATGATTGACGATATATTACGGGGGTTGAAATTGGTCAAAACCGAAAGAATTAGAATCATAGCAAGGATTTTGCTCATGATAATAGTCTTCATTCATTGGTTGACACTGAAAAGTCTCACGAGGTCCCCCATAATTTTCACAACAAAAATATTGTTGTGGAAAACTTGGTAACGTTTGTGGGAACTCATCATAGTCTTGCGGTGTACAATAGTGACCATAACGAGCATCATTCCCGCAAAACTCACACAAGATTGGTTCATAGTATGTAGGGTGGTTGGAAAAATTTTGAGAATCGTTAGAAGAATACGGAGTTGAAAATTTGTTTGGTGTTCTATTTCCAATCGTAAAATAAAAACAAACTCCATTGTATTTATTACAACCACATTGTTGGCACGTACCAAAAAGTTTTTGTTGTTGCAAACTTTGCAAATTTTGTAGGATCTCATTAATGGTTTGATAGTTGCATGGTTCCAGATTAGAGATAATTAGAACTTTCGGAGGACAATTATAACCGTAATGAGCACCTTTCCCATAAGACTTACAAGTGCATCGTCGACAAAAGATTCCATCTAACGAATCACCGCACTCGTGGCAACAATGGTCAATTTGTAGAGGACTTTGTGAATTACCGGGGTCCTATTTTACAACGAATGGCTCATTGGTCTCATTGGGGAGCGTTAACAACGTTGGTATTGTCCATCGGATGACCTAGGCAGTGTCCTTGGAAGTCTTTGGAAAAATTTCATTTTCCCACACAGTTTGATAAACAAACCTTCCATAAATTCCTTCGTAAAAGAAGCACATCCTTGACAATATGGACCCCCACGGGTTCCACACTTTGCACACCTTACACAATTTCGAGGGGTTTAGGAACACGAATCTTGTCTTCAAGACTCCCTTTCGAACAACCACAGTTTGAAGTGTACAAACTTCCACAAGACGAGCATTCTTTAATCGCGTAAATTGGATTCAAACGATAATCGAATGACGTCATAAGAATTAAACATGAAGATGGATAAGAAAAGAATTAATTGATACGAAGAAAAAGAAGATTATTTTTGGTTTTTCGAATTTTTTAAACAACATATTTTACAAACGGACAAAACGAGATAAGACAACTTAAACCAAATAATCTACTTACTTCACGGTAGCTCTCAAAAAGATAAACGCACAGGTGAGCGGAGGAGTAGGAATAGCGCGAAGCTTATTTCTCCTTTCGGGTCGTAGTTCCTAGGAACAACCCTCCTTATACCCACTTTATAGTTTGTTTAACCTTTCAAGGTGAGCCGTTCGTCGTAAGAGACACAAAAGGCAAGTTTTTAAATCTTTTGTTCGAGTTGGGAACCAACAAGTTCACCGGAAGTTATTATGATAATACCTCAGTTGAGAATATTATATTTTGGTATTTTACCAATTTGTGAATTTTATTTCTCTTTTTTTTATGGACAATGTTTTTATGTTTTTGGTTTTTTCTTTGGTTTTTTATCTGATAATTATACTAAAAGAAATGAAAAATATTTTTGTACTTTTTTATATTTTTATAATAAAAGAAAATATTCACAGTTTCAAACACAATTGATCAAACGTAACGATAGTCGGTTTCACAGCCTCCCCGGCAACGGCGCCAAAAATTGATTGCAGGATTTTACACTATATATATATATATAATATATAATAAAATATAAAATATATATTAGTCTAAAAATCAACAAGATCAATGATACCGAGAAGTAGTATAGAATGTTCCCGGGTCGTTTATCCCCAACGAGGCTGGACTGGAAAATCGATACAGTCGGAAGATTTGAGTTTGAAGGAGAGAATTGATTTGGGAGTGTGGAAAAGTCAAATTAAACAATAACAAATAAAAACGTTTAAGAAAAACCTAGAAATTACGAAATTAAACTAGAAAACGAGAGCCCGAATCCCGAACAAAGGGGGAAAAACCTAAAATCTTTAAAAATAACCCTACGAAGAATTTTTCACTTCTAAACTACTCTACGGGACAAATAACGAAGAATAAAAAAGACTAGACCGAAAACGGAGTTCGTTTGACCCAAAAACGAGTCAAGACAAAATCCCGCACCCGGACCGTTCTTTAACAAAGGAAAAGTTGTAAAAATGACCCTACGAAATTTTTTGTATTTTTTATACAAACTATAGGACAAAAGAAAATTTTCTAAAAAAGCAAAATATTTTTTTGATAATTTTTGTATTTTTTATGAATTAATTAAACTTTTAACGAAATTAAATTATAAAAAATATTAAATGACTTCGAAAAATTCTGAAAAATTTACTAAAAATACTTTACACTAGGACAATCCTACGAAAAATGAGAAACAAAAAGCAGCTTAAGAAATAAGCCCCGAATAAGCTTTTTACAGCTTATAAGCTTATTTGGCCAAAATATGTATAAGTAACAAGGCCCTTGAGTCTTTAACGAAAAAGACCCAAGGGCGCAGCGGTGTGAGTGGTGTTAAAAGGGGGTTTGTATCGAGAGGTCACGGGTTCGAGTCTTGCTCACCCGGACCTCTTGTCTTTCCCCCTTTTTTATTTTTCCTAAAAGTCTAGGGTAGAAATTGTAAAAGAGGAAAGTAAAGGGTAGGCGGGCAAACTACTTGAAATTTACACTTTAATGAAAACAGTTAACCTTGAACTATGGGGAAAGTACCTCTTGTCTTTCCCCCTTTTTTATTTTTTTGAAAACTCTAGGGTAGAAAGTGTAAAAGAGGAAAGTAAAGGGTAGGCGGTTAAACTTTTGAAAATTTACACTCCAGTGTAAACGAATAACCCTGTACTATTAAGAAAATACATAATAAACCCTGCGATCTAGCTTATTTTGGCTTATTGAAAAATTAAGATTTAGCAAAAACTTAAAACTACAAACTTATAGAACAGCTTAATCTTAACAACTTTAATAAAAGCAAAATCTACTTTTATCAACAGAATAAGCCAGAAATTAAGCTCTTTGTTTCTGTTACAGAAACAAAGCTTTTCCCTAACTTTTTGGATTTTTGCTTATTCCTAGCTTATTTCTTGATGAAACTGAAACCCAAAAGGTGCTAATTGTAGCTTAAGATGTGTACTTAATGATTCTAAAAAGAAAAAGGCTAAGTCTTAACAAAATTTACAAGAAAATTAAACTGAAATAGTACAAGTTTTTGGATTGAAACTGTTTTGAGCTTTTCTAATAAGCTAAACTGCTTATTTTTTATCCTAAAAAGCTAAAACTTTGAAAATAAGCTAACCTTTGATTATAGAACAGTCCTAGATAAAATGTTTTTGAAAATTACAACTAGTAATAAGAATGCAAAAAGAAAATAAGCTAGAATTCTAAGAACTGCCATTCTACATGCTGATGCATTTGGCACCAACTCAAATGCAGGCTAACCTTTTCTTTAAAACTCATAAACTAGTTAGCTAAGTGTTTCTAAACCTACATTGACTAAATGTGAACTCTATAATGCTTATGGATCACTAAACACTAAATCTACTTAATGCTCTAAAACTGCCCTGGTGCTGAAAGGAAATTTTAAACTCTAAATCATTTATTTCAACAAACTAACTTCTAAAACCTGTTTAAAACTCCATTACTTTGTTAAACTCAACTAGGGAAAGTGCTTAAACTAAATTGTGTTGACTTTTTAAGTCAAAAATGCATTAATCCAAACACTCTCTTATTCTAACTGTCTAAACTAGAATGTACTTAAAATCTATTTCAAAGTTAACTACAAAACCATATATCTACACATTAATTAAATACGCTAAATAAAACTAATTAAAGCACTAAAAAAAACCTAGCTTTATGTAGTGAGATAAGCTAGATCTCAGCTAGCTTCTTACTACTCTTAATAGACGAATTCAACTTTTAAGTCTTCAATGAAATTATAATACTTCAACTAACTAAAAATGCATTTGGATTCACTAAGCTAGCTAAACAGTTTTAGACAAGATAAAGCACAAAAAAGGACTAAAGGATTAGCTATTGATTAAGCTATCAAGCTAATGCTACAATGAAATAAAGAAAATAAATCTGAATATTTGTAGTAATCAGGCTACCTAGAGGTCCCTCTTGTTGAGTGAGTGAGTCCTCAAAATCATTGAACCTAAGTTGGCTCCCAAAAGCCTCTAAACCGAATAAGCAATATAAAAGTTATATTCCTGGTAGCTTCAAAATGAACTCAAAATTCCTCAAGATATCATGCTTTGGCATAAAATTTGAAACTAAAAGAGTAAATGAAACTGCCTTAAAACACACAATTTGACTGAATTTGAGCTAGATGAAACAGAAATAAGCTCAAAAGAGCTTATTTAGCGCTTAAAGAGTAAAAAAACGGGACGTACTATTGAAACAATAGAACAAGGAACTTGTTGTATTAAACTGGAATTGTTATTTACTCAAATGATGAAGTACAAGATGAAATAAGGATCAGTACAAGAGCCTTCAAGCTGTTTGCTAAAAAACTTGAAAGAAAAATGCTTAAAATTGAAGAAAATACAAACTAAAAATTTAAAACATACTAACTAACTCCTTGAACCTCTTCTTCTTCTTCTTTTATAGATGTCCCACTTCTTTGTTGTGTTTGTTTGGTGAGAGGAAAACCAAACTCAATCTTGACCCTTAATTCTTCAAAAATTAATCATCACAGCCGTTGGATGAGGCTTGGGGAATTATGGGATTGCCAAATGGGATTAGGGTTTTAGGGAGTGGGGATTGTTCTTTGTGTATTAGGAGTTGCAGGGAAAAAGGTGTACGAGGATGAACAGTGAAAATTGGGTTTTGTGTTGGCGGGAAAACTGAGTTTTATAGGTTTTGTGGGGTGACAGGGAAAGGGGTTTAGGGTTTTGGCAACATTAGCCCCTCATGGTTATAGGTTTCATTGCATACATGGTCCTTGTGTTTATATAACTTTGGGGACTTGACAAATTCAGTCCCCAAAGGTTATAACACCTTTTGCACCGTAGGTCCTTGGTTGTAATAGTTAGGCTTTCTTTGGCAGTTTAAGTCATCTTAGTGTATCTTTGCAAAAATATGGCAAGTTGTCCCTTGTCTTTATTTTTTAATCTTTTCTCTTATAAATTATAAGTTAGGATTTGCTATTTCAAACCCTTATAACTTCTATTCTTGATTTGGTTGACTTTTTTGGCTTCGGGGTTGACTTGGACTTTTGGTGCCAGTGGACTTTTTGTGACTTTTTGACTTGCTTGATTTTTCGGCTTCGATTAGCTTGTCTTTCAATGTCTTTTCCATTCCGAGTCCGGTTTTGTTGTTTTGGCTTTGTTTTTCGTCCTTTTCTTAGTTATCCGTTCCTGCACAATACAATTAGCAAAACAAGCGTATATTTGGCATTTTAAGTCCATTTTTGGTCATTTAAGCTCGTTTTTAAAGGTAAAAAGGTATGTGTAATTAAGCACATACCACTATCCTAAAAGCTACGTGTGTGTGTGTGTGTGAAGAGTGAAGCTCTATTTATAGCCATTTGGTGAAGCTTCCAGACCTTCTAGCCTTGCTCTCCAATCTTTTAATTTCAGCCAATCATTTATTCAATCATTTGAGGGCTTTTGTAAGCCGTTAGATCATTTGTGTGCACCTCAGGATTGCCAAGCTGTCATTCCTTGATGTGACAGCTTGTGCTTCCTTTGTGAGTGAGTTTAGTGCAAAACCCACATATATTTGTGCTTTCACCATTGCTACGTGGCTTTGAACTTGAGAGAGGTTAAGAGATGCTTTGATTTGACCCATTTGACCCTACCATTTCATTGTACTTCACTTGAATTGACTTAAGAACCCTTTGATTTTCATTTTCCCTTTGTTTTACCATGGTGAAAGTTAGAGACGATGGATGAATAGTAAATGGATCTTCGCGCGTTTTTATAACTGAAAACGGGGGTAAAAGTGGTTTAAACTTTGAGAAGTTGGCAATTTGAGTCCCTCTCTTTCTTTTTACTCTTTTTAGTTATAAATAACTTTAGGAAAGTGCAAGTTCAGCCCTTGTTGTTTTAGGGAAAGGGAAATGGGCTAGGTTAAGTGGGCTTTTGGATCCGAGTAAGGCCCATTAAGCTTTCCTGGGCCCAATAAGGGAGGAGGGGACATTTTTGGACTTTTGTGAGAGTTAAGGGACCAAGGTGAAATATTTTGAGGATTTGTCCTTTTGTGTTTGACTTAGTTTGACCATCTTTGACTGACTTTGACTTTTCTTGGCTGATTTTGACTGAGGCTTGACTTTTTTGGCTTTGGCTTTGTACTCTACTGATTCTCGTGTCCGTGCTTGCCTGTTTTTTGACTGTTTTCTTGTGATTTTTGATTTATCCGTACCTGCATACACAAAACACAAATACAAGCATATTTTTGCCATTTTTGGTTTGTTTTGGGTTTAATTGGGTTATTTTAGGTACAAACGGATATGTGTATTCTACACTTATCAATCATATTCTTAAGTTCAGAAACTTCGGTTGTAAAAGCATCAACATCTGGTGAAATTTCAGGGGTAGATGAATTCGAACTCACTTTGGCAAGATGCCTTGTTTCGTGAATTATGAAACAGTGCGATTTTACTCTGATAATTCTCATGCATTCACGAGGCATCTTATCCAAAAAGTTTTACCACCGACAGCAGGATTCAAGAATCTTGATCATTACATTCAAAAAGAATTGGTAAAACGTACTTAGTTGATGTAATTACGAACATTCATGATGTGGGATGCTGAGAAAGATCATTAAATCGATCCCAAGCCTGTTAAAACGAGTCGTTCAATCTTAGTTGCATATCTCGTAATTTCGTTTCGACGATTTGTCGTATTTTGAAGGAGAAGAACTTGATTAATGAATTTTAATCTAAGATCATCCCATGTCAAACAAATATTGATCGAGGAGGTTCTTTCCTCTAGCCAAATCCGGATGATCATTTAAGAGAAATAATGGTATAAAATGCATAAGCTTAATTGCGTGCTCGGGATGTCGAGAAATATCATCGTTGAGGTAATTCTTAATAAAATACATGGATGTGAGCATTTTGTGAGGATCCTATGTATATGTTCGAAAAACTTTTTGTTTTGAACAAGATTGATCCAAACCATGCTTTAACTCAAAAATCGCTTGATTTCAGGAATTACGATGCATTCCTCGTACCCCTCGGTGGGTGCTTGGAGCAATTCGGCCATAGTCGGCTTATCGGCATCGGAACTAGGGGAGGAATAACAAAAGGTTTACTAAAATTAAAAGGTTCTAAAACAGCGGGATGGGCTTGTTGTTGATGGATTACGGTTGCGGGTTTGAGACCGATTGCGAATTGCACAAAGTCGAAAAGAAAGTAAAAACAAATATATATTATTTTTTAAACAACTATTTTAACGGTTAACGAGATAGACTCTAAAACCTAATAATCAAATTTTCTTTCACGGTAGCTCTTAAATTTTACTTTTTTTAAGGTGAAAGCCGTTCCTCGAAAATGCACAAATAAAGTATTAAATCTTTGATTTGAGTGGGGAACTTACTAATGGATAATACCTCAATTGAAGTATTATTTGTTGATGGTTCTTGTACCATAACTTAGTTTATTATATTTTTTTATTATGGACAATTTTTTATTTTTTTGATTTGTTTATATATTTTTTTTTTTTTTATGATAATTATACTATAAGAAAGAAGAAAATTAATTTTTTACTTTTATATTTTATAATTTTTTATCTTATGTTTTAACAAAACAAAACTTTCAAAAGAAAGGGTCTTCAAATCAGATCAACAAAACTTTCAACGAGAGTATCTTTAATCACAAATACACAGCGCAACGGCGCAAAAATTGCTCGTAGAATTTAATATATACGTTAATAATACAAATATATAATATGTGGAAAATTACAAATTCCCCTTGAGGACAAAGGTAAAAAAGGAAAAATCTACACAAATATATCTTAATATAATACGTTATAACCGGGAAGTATGATTCCCGGGTCGTATCCCCACCGATTGTGAAATTGAAAACCACGTGATGTTCGGGACCATGATTTGAATTGGAACAAAGATTGTAGTTGTTACTCTACCTTCTACAAATTAAAATAAACAAATTATAATCAATTAGCAGGAAATCAAATAACTGGAAATCAAATTTTAACTAAAAGCAAACTGGGAGGCCTTATACGGCAATAAAAAAACTAAATTTTTAAAATTAAACCTAAAATAAAAATTTTCTCTTTAAATGGACTTTATGACTAAAAGTAAGTTTAAAGAAGAACTAGAACAAACGGAGTTGTGAAATGAGCTTTAAAACACGAAAACAACGAGAAGGGAATGAATTCGTTCTTTAAAAATCGATTTTACCAAATAGGAACCTACGAAAGCTAAACCAATTTTCCTACTTAACTTTATTATAAATAAAATTTTCTAAAAAAGATTTATATATTTATTGATCATTTTCTATTTTTTATGATTTTTTAAAGTTTTTTATGAAAATAAATGTTTAAAAATACTAAACTAATTATAAAAATTCTAGAAAAAATACAGAAAATAGCTTATACTAATTAGATCCTAGGAAAAATAAGTTTGATATCACAGCTTAATGAATAAGCTGCGAAATAAGCTATAACAGCTTATTAAGCTTATGAGGGCAAAACGTGTATAAAGAATAAATGTTGCAAAGGTATAATGAAAAAGACCCAAGGGCGCAGTGGTAGTGAGTGTGTGGTGTGTGTGTTATAAAAGGGTTGAAAGTGTTGAGGTCGGGGGTTCGAGCCTTGCTCACCCCCGATTTCCACTTTCCCTTTTTTTTGAAAACTTATAAAAGCAAAGTTATTAAACTCCTAAAAATAAGCATTTTTAATAAAAGCAACTTTTTATGAAAAGCCCTAAATAAGCTGTTAAACAGCTTATAATGTGACAGAAACACTTAACTCATATTTTAGAATTTTTCTTAAACTAAATAAGCTATAATACTTAAATAAGCTAAAGCTTATGACAAATTAAGATACTAATAAGCTAATTCTAACCTAAAGAGCTAATTGAACAAGAATAAGCACACAGAATAAGCCATAAGCTAGTAATTCAAAATAAGCACTTATGAAAAACACTTAAAACCAAACAGACCTTTAGCTCACTTTGAGCTTAAATTTAAGCAAGCAATCAAGCACTTTGATGAATGAAACTTATATATTCTTAGAGCTGAACTAAAAGGCTATCTGAAACTGCTTTTGAAAATGATTTTGAAATCAAAGAGCTTATTGAGAAAAGCTTGTGAAAACAGACAGTAAGCTCAAAATGCTGACCTCTACTTTGAAAAAGACAGAATGTAATTTTAAAAGCTTAAAAACAGATAGTCTAATAAGCTACTTATTAAAAACTAAATGCAAACTTATAAACTATGATATATAAGCTACTTCATTGCTGAAAATAAAAACCTAACAAACATTTTAACCTACTTAAAAAGAAGCTAGAAAATGACCTTAATCTGTTTTTCCCTATCTGATGCAAATGACACAAAAGTGATTAAAGCACAAAATCTTTAAATGCAGACCTTCAATTCTTATTTCTACACTGATAAAATACCTAAGTAAACTTAAGTAGGTGAACTAGATTAGCTTAATTCTACTTTAGCTTAAAATAAAACTAATGAAGGACTTAATGAACACAGATTCAATTAACAACTAGAAAACTTATGAAATCTTAACTAGTCCTAATAAAACTCACTAAACCTGCACTTTTAAACCCCTTTAAATAATTTAAAACCAAAACAAAGGAACAAAAGGGTTCAAGCAGTACTAACTTTAAGATTATTACGTGCTAGTCCCAAACACCCCTTAAACATTACCATATCCATATTAGCTTATTAAAATGAAATTAAAAACTCAAATACTAAATACCAGATAATAAGCAGCTTATGACCAACCTAATGAGCAATCCTAAGCAGACAAAAAGCCAAATAAGCTATAAGCTAAACTATTGTTTTTGGATTTTTAGTGTTTTAAAAGACAAAATTAAGAAAACTAATATCTATGCTATTCAACTTGAAGACAGATTATACTAAACTATTAATAATCATACCGAAACAATAATAAGCACAAAATGCAAACAAATTAATCAAAATAGCTAAAACTATACTAAAAAATTTAAGACATGAAAGCTTAAATGAATACTTACTAGAACCTTAGCTAAACAAAGGTTATTAATGGCTCAATTGAGCAATCTACAAGCTCCGACTTATTGTTAATAAGCCAGTATAAGTCCATATGAGCTCTTCCATTTTAAGCTCATCTTCCTTAAGTCCAAATTCCATAAGCAAAAAAAAGGTTACTTAAGCAGATTTAAAGGTTCAGTAGATTAAGTTCTTAATAAAACACAAATCCAAGCTTATAGACTTGAATGAACTAGAATGAGCTTATTATGAGCTTATAGTAGCATACACATTTGAAAGTAATAAGAGCTTTTGAGTAACACAGCTTATGAAAACTTAAAATGATGATTTTAATAAAATTTAAAACGGATTACAATGCTTTGGAAATTGAAAGGCACAAAAGTTTAAAGAGAAAAATTACATTTAAAACTGAAAATTACATAAGCTATTGAAAACTAAAGGTTTTCAGGAAAAAAGAAGATGATCATGTGAGAGTGAAGGAGTCCTTTTATAGCTGCCAGGAGAAGCTTCTAGGTGTCAAGTCCTTCACACGCTCCCTTGAATCCTGTCCCTCCATTTCTTCCAATGATTGGATCTCAATTGGGGTCCGTTAGATCAAATCTTAGCTCACACGGATTGCCAGCGTGGCAATCCGTGATGTGACACTCCTATGCTTCTTTCGTGACAGGATTAGTGTAAAAATTTCATTCCCTTTGTGTTTCTTCACTTATCCACGTGGCACTTCTTGTGGGTTTTGGCCAATGAGAATGAGAGATGATGTAGAACTTTGCCAACGTGTCCCTTAACCCTTGAATTACCCATCCTAACTCTCAATTGTTAATTTCCATTTGATTTTATGGGAGGGGTAAAAGGTTAAAGACGGTGAATAGTAATAACAGCATTTCCCGCGCCTTTTCTTTTATAAAGGGGTGTTTGACTTTTTTTTTATTTACCCGGGGTTTGACTTGGACTTATAAAAGGATTTTGGGCTGGGTTTTTGGGATTGGGCCCGGGCTTGGTTTAGTTATAAGAAAGTTAACGGGTGTTAACTCTTATAATTAAAAGAGTTAACACCGTTAGGATTTAGGGGACAATTTTTGCAATTTGGATTTCTTTGAGGGACTGGTTTGGGAATTTTTAGGCTTTGTCATTTAGTGTGTTGACTAGTGTTGACCATGAGTTGACTTTGGTAGTATTCTCCCGGCTCTTGTAAATTCAATTCCGTTCCCGTGTCCGTGTTTGTCTGGTTTTGACCGTTTTCTTGAGATTTTTGCAATATCCGTACCTACACAATCACAAAGATAAAACAAGCAATACTCAAGCATTTTAAGCATAATTTTGTCTTTTATGGGTCATTTTTGATATAAAACGGATATGTGTTTTCACACATATCAGTCCTAATTGTCCTCCCTGTGATTCTTGAATCAATGAACAGTTACATAATAAAGTCAGCGATATAGAAGTTATACCTACGACAACTTACAACAATTTGACAATTATATAAAGCTGTAATATTTACATTATGTAGTTGATATTACAGTTGTTCGCGCTTAACATTTTTTTAACTGATATTATAATTCATATTAAGTCATGACAGCTTCACTACGCCTTAACCTACTTGCAAACGTCTTTCAAATCGGTCCAACGAACTTACACGCTGATCCGCATAAGAAACCACTTGATTTCCAACAAAACTAAGCCCGGTGCATCGCACGGGTTCGAACACCTCGTTTATGTAAAGATACAGTAGGCTTTAAGCCAAAAATATTCCATAATGTGTCAAATTATCTGCACTAAAATTTCTAAGTGCCGACAAAATTAGTTTTACTAATTCGATCATATCTTGGTCATCCGGAGGAGTTACGGTTTTATCCAAAGCACCACATAGACCTTGTAGGTTGCTATACCCAACAAAGTCATAATATCCTAGACCTTAAGCCAAATATATTTCGACAACACTCCAACAACATGCTGTCTTATTTCAATATTTCAACAACTTTTAATCAAATCACTCAACTAGTGTTT
>BQNB010062727.1:2895-18053 GCA_026074375.1 Tanacetum coccineum
TAACTTGCGCACTTTACGTTACGTATTACAAGTCACATGTTTGTCATCACCAAAACATAAAGAGATTGTATAGATTAAATATCATACTATTTTCACTAACAGACTGTTTGATACACGTATTTTTATTAATACCCGTATAATTAAAGTCTTGCCATCCAATTGTGTGGACACTTGCAATTGTCTTTCTCTCTGCGTAAGACATAGGTGAATTGCAACCCAAGGTGACTATCCTTTATGTGTGAGACCTAGTGTGATCTTCACATGTTCTCAAATTGGATGACTTAATCAAGTTAAGCAGTGAGTTCCTTAACCCGAGGTAAATATAGGACTAAACATGCCAATGTGAGAATAGATGCTTGTACTCTAGTGCCATGGGTCCCATAAGTAACTAAGAGTTGCACTCGTAAGGCAATTATCACTCGTCGCTTACCCATTGAATTCATCATTGCTAGAAGATCAACTGAAATGATGGTGAAAGTTCAAGTCAGATCTTAGCCATTTGTAAAATTAATTGTTTTATTTAAAACTTAGGTAGTTAAATTTTAAAAGGATTAATTATCGAAAATACCAAAAGTGAACTTTGTATATTCTATTAATGGGTCTAATGCAACATAAATTGTAAACAAAGGTTTGGTCTTTTATTAGACAAACCAAGTCTTATTTCCTTGAAAGAAAGAGACATATTCCTATCAACTCTCCTTGCTCGACAAAGCTAAGATAGAATTACTTAAATTTTCCCGATTCTATTCAAACTCATAGCACACTTGATTTTAAAATCATGACTTGTATAAGTTGTATGGTTAAGTAAGGATGCATATCTCACTATTTCTACTTTTTTCATAACCCAAATTCAAGTTTTGAAATTGTTTGAAATGTATAAGACTTTTGGATAACTACAAAAGATGTTTTCTATAGCTATTAAAATGATATCATCTTGTGTTGGGATGTGTTCATGTCATACGGATATTTATACAGCTTTGAATATATGAGCCTACGAGGGGTCACACACTTATACACTTAGATATCATTCTATTGGTATGTATATAATCACATAGGTGTATATTCATAATATATGTATTTAATATATGATCCAACGGTAGAATACTAAACGGTCGTTAATTAGTTTGTTTACGAATAATTAACTATAAGGCTTTTTAATTAATGTGTAACTAGCATTCGAGTGATATTGTATAACGTGTAGTGTGTTACACGTAGAGGTTGTTTACTTTAGCAACTATTTGCACGGGTTTAATACACGTGCGTATTCTCAAGAAGCTCCGGTTCTTGATTTAGCTTGTTTTGCTAAAAGGTACGCTTTTAGAATAATTAATTATGTTAATTATAATTGATATATGAGTTTAATTCTGCTGCGTAACTCGTAGAATATTATGTGTAATATTATGTTATAGGATAACGATTTCCAACATCTTGCACTTGTCAAGACGATGTATGAGCTTTAAATGTTTAGAAATGAAAATCTCAATAAACCGTAAAGAGTAAAGAAAATTACTAGCATGTTTTATAGGTAGTTTTAGTCAACTCACGTAATTCCCTAAGGTGTTACATACCCTTGTGGCTAAGTAGACCAATTAAGGAGAAATTGCATGCCAATTTTTGAGTTAATGAATAACATGGATGCTAATCCCTCATCTACATAGTAGAACTTCATACACCCCCTTCAATACCTAAGTACATTTCTACTTGTAGGCATTCAAATAAAGTAGGAAAGTAAATAAATCGCTATTGATGAGGTGTAATTTTATACACTTTTTCGGGGTCATTTAACCCCCAAAATCATGCAAAGATGCCCAAATATTGTACTTAATCATTTCTTTTTGTTATTTAGCATTTGGGAAGCACTTGTTAGAAAATCACATGACTTGGGCTCATTTTGGGAAGAAACTGGACAAAAACAAACTTTTAAAGCTGGTGACTTCCATTCTAATGACTTCACTAAAAGTGCCTAGAAAGTTGATTTTTAGATAAAAAGTGTGAATTCTCAGACGGTGGAGACGGCGTCACAAAATTACATTAATGTCGTCGGGATCTCATAGCGGCGGCGTCACCACGACAAGTGACGGCGTCACAATAGCCGACATGAAGAAACCCTTTAAAGATTTGACGGTCTGACGGCGTCACAAAGCCCTAGAGATGTGGTCAGGTTCCAACTTCTATATATACAAACATTATTTTCTCATAACTTCGTGTGGAAACTTGAGAGAACTTTTGTACCAGCTATTATAGCCGAATTTTAGCGTTTTCTAACCCTTTTATACTCATTGTTACTCAATGTTCAATTGAAGTGAAGTTTCTAATCCATTTAATCATTCAATATGTCTATGTGTTGTTTGATTTCATTTTCTTTTTAGGTTAGCTTTCTTTTAGTCTATCCTTTCTTTGTGTGTTTATTTTGTAATTTCCGTTCTATTATTCCATTCTTCACTATGAAGAGCGCGAATCCATTTGTCAAATCTCTCGATTGTGAACCTTCTTGCTTAGAAGGAGAGCCTGAATTTGTTATGTTGTTTAGGAAAGATGATTTAAAAGAAGAAATTGCAAAAGAGTTTGAGGATGAAGAAGAAGAGGATGATTTAGAATACTTTAATACCTTCTCTACTAGAGAATAGTTAGAATATCATGAATGTATTTTGAAAAATCCTCGACCTTCTTGGATTAGCTAAAGTGAGAAAGGGGAATTTGAGGTAATATAAAAATCCCATGTATGATAGGTTATTTCCTTAAAGAGCATGCATACATCGACCAAGAATCCCCAATTATTATAATGTCTAGGCTTTACTATTACTAGATTAATAATGAGGGATTAGAATTAAGAAAGAAACTGTCAAACCCTACTAAGACTTGTAATTTCATTGGAAGAGTTAGAGGTTTAAAGGTCTTCATGGGTAACTTTACTTATGAGTGTCATTTTGTGGTGCTAGAAGATGTTAGCAGTGCCATAGATCCTTATTTAGGTGGAATGATCTTAGGAAAGCCGTTTGTAAAAGAGTTTAAGATTGTTTATGATAAAGAAGAATGAACTATTATGTTTGAGAAGAATGATGAGAGAGTGACATTTAAGATGCCTCATACAATAGAAAGTTTTAAGGATATAGAAGATTTGAATACTGATAACATACCACCCTCATTTGTAATAAGCAAAGGGGACGTAGAAAAAGGGGAAGGTTATGTTAGTATAAAAATGATGACTCATTATTCTGAATGTTTGAAAATAGGTCCCACGAGATATAACGACCCGCTCGCTCCTCGAGGCCCCTGTCTCGTAATCAAAAACAATTAAACTTTCTCAATGGTCTCGCCTCCCCCCCCAGTAGTTGCCGAGATGGAGGAAAGAGCTCATGTAAGGAAAGTTGACTCCGTGTCTAGCTACACTGAGCTGGTTTAATAAAACCAACCCTCCTCCGCCACCCCGCCTGGTTAATAAGCAAAAGCGCTTATTGGGAGGCAACCCAATCTTTTTATTTTATTCATTTTGGAGTGTCATGTGTTTTAATTTTCATTATGTGTTCTTATATGTTTGAATTATATATGATCATGCTTTGCTTTGTTTTTTACTTCGTCTTAATTACAATCAAAGGGATTTTTCATAAAGATAAGTGTAGGGAAAAATATCTGGATTCTAAGAACCATTTCAAACATATGAAATAGATAATTTTAAGTTAATTCACATTTTATGTTTTGTTTGTTTGTTTGAGTCATATGTTTGTACAAATTGTTTTTGTGGTTCATGCGGTAATTTTTCTAGGAAATAAGTAATAGGATATTTTTGCAGAAATTTTTCCAGAAAACGAAAACACAAAACCTGTCAGGTGTTCCTGACGGCGTCAGGGTTTATACCTGACGGCGTCAGAACTATACCAGAGGAGAAATCCGTGTTTTTAGATTTTGAAAAGTTTTTTTGTTAAGTTTCCAGATTTTTTAATTTTCCAGATTTTTTACAAATGCCACGATTACATTAGTACTAACATTCTATCTTTATTGCTTTATTAGGATTTTAGTTTATGATTATATAAGGTTGTATATTATTTACCGTGGATTTTACATTGGGTATAATTGTTTTTGTCTTTGATTTTCATATTATATTAGATAAGGAGAATCCGGAAGTTCTTTTAATTTTCACTTGGACGATTATTGGATGAAGATTTATCTGGATCATCTTGTTTCTTTTCCGTTACTGAGCAAACCAGGGGAGTATTAGTTTCTCTAATTTTTTATCTTCCCTTTATTCGTTTTTTGGGTACTTTTAGAGCACTGAAGACAATGTTTAAAATAATTATAAAGGGGTAATAAAATCCTTAAAAATTATTCTTTCATTTGCATTTGTTTTGTTCTTAAAACGATGTGTAATATACCGAAACATAGTTTATGACGGTAATTTTGACCCAAATTAAAAAAAATGTTATGGCATATATCGGTGAAACTGTAGTATTAGAAACGTCTCAAGGATAGGAGTTATATGACTAGCACAAAAATTCTACCACTCAAAAATTTCACCCCCAAAATGTGAGGTTCGCCCCTAGATCTTTAGGAATAAAAGCATACATTTTTAATGCTTATGAGAGTGTTCCGGTAGTATTATAGATTCTAGAACTATAGCGATGCATCCTGAGACTGCTAGTAAGATCGCATTCGTGTGATTAAGATTTGCTAAGTGATAAGAGGCATTAGAATAACCCTTGTTTTTAGCCTGTGTTTGTTATAGTTATAATGATCTCAATGGTCATATAACTACCCCCACACCCTTTCTTCACACTCATTTTTAGTGCAAGATACCCCTAGTACACCCCACTGAGCAGATCCTTTTCGCGGTTCTCGTAATTTTTTGGTGAATTCCGGATTATTAATAAAGAGCATTGTTTACACCCCACTAAAATGCTACACCCAAATCACCTTAGCCTTCCTTTTATGTACTCATTTTAGTACATTATTGTTATCACAATTGTGTAACCCTAGTTAATTGTTTGCTTGACTACATGGTTGCTAAGTCGAGTCATTGTTAGTGTACATAGTTTCGGGATGATTAAGAATCATGATAGTTCTTTTTTATGGAGAAATAGGGAAGAATGTCAAATTATTACCCCTCCCCATATGCTTAATACACTAATAATTGTTACATTTCTATTGAAATATGTACTTAATTGCTTCCTATTTTGTTTTTAGGAAAATATGAACTTTGGAGCGGAAAGATGCGAAAATGGAAGGGTGCGTGATGAAAATGCACTAAGGAGGATTTCCAGGTGAAAACTACGACGTAGCCGACCCATAGGGACTACGTCATAGCCATGGCTTAACCAAATTAGGAAACCAGGATCAAGACCCCCTACGGCGTAGTTGACCCGTAGGGACTACGTCATATCTCTAATGAAGAATTTACATTCAAAGAAACTATAGCGTAGCTCCACACCATGGACTACGCTGTAGCTATTGAAGATTATAGATGTATATTTTCATTTGAGGATCTACGGCATAGCTCATCACTTATGGGCTTATGGCTACGTTGTAACTGATACGAACCTATAAATACATGCCCTACTTCTGCCATTTCCACACACATTAGAGAAGAGACTCAGAGGTGATGATTAGGGCCATTTTAGGAGTCGTTTTTCAGTTCTAATCACCACCATTCCAAGGGAGGATTAGCTTTTAATCGTATTTGTATTATACATTCATCAACAGTTTATAAAATTTAAATGTCTAATCGATCAATGGTTTCCTTCATTAAATATTCCGCATTCTTTAGCATGAGTGGCTAAGCACCTTAAGTGCTAGCCTAGTTATGTATTTATTATTGTAATTATGTATGTTTCTGTAGTTTAGTTATTGTTTACTTGGATATCCTAGTTGTTTGTTGAACAATCCCCGCGTTTTGGTAGTGTTGAGGCTAGTGTCGATCCCTTTAAGCTATTTAGTAGGCGAAAGCCGTTGAAAGGTAATTTATTAGGATACTAGGAATAGGGTTGCATCAGTTCTTAATGTAAGGGATTGAGGTATTACCGCCTGTATTAGACTAGGTACTTATAAAGCGTGGGAAATCTTTTTAGGAAGGTTTAGTGTCGAGTAGTGGCCTTTCGTGTTCGAGTCCCCTCCCCCCCCCCAGTGGGACCTCTGCCTAAACTCCACTTAGACAGGTCCACTCCATCCCCCCTCCCTGGATAGTGGGGGCTATTGAATATGAAATTGATAATATGAACTTGATACCCGACTATTATGAACAACGGGGTTGAGATCATAGGAATTATAGGTTAGGTTGTGTCGTTGCGACTACAAATTGAACCTAGCGATATTAGAACCACCATAATAAATGGTAATTAGACATTGCACTAGGAAACATCATATTCACGATAATAAAGAAGTAGCTAGGCTAGTACGTATTTCTTCCTTGATTCTATCTCCAATTTTATTTAATTTCATTACATTTCTCAAAACAAACAGCTTTTAAAAACCATTTCAACTCAAATTAATAACTCACACTTAGCTCTTGGAACGACCTCGAATTTACCAATCCTACATTACATATGATCGGGTTCTCTGTTTATTAGTGCGTTTGTAGACCATAGGTGAACGAGTTTTATAAATATTAAAACTTGGTATTAATTAAACAAAATACGCATCAAACTTTTACTAATCTATACCTACTAAACAACTAAACCATTGAGGAAATTTAATGATGTCACCTTCAAACTTACGATATCTATAACTTACGAGGCATTCAGACCCGTGCAATGCACACGGGTTGTGTCTAATTTTTGATTGCGTAATGTTTATGTGAAATATGATAAACTACTTGTCTTACCTAATTTTTGTATTTGTTTTCTTAGAACCTAATTTTTGTATTGTTTTCGCTTGTTACTCCTGGCATTATACCTCTCTGCCCTAACGCCCCCTCGAGTGTCAGAGATGCTCCATCTATGATACTATAAGATTCATAAAAGAATGACTTAATTGTTTAGATTGATATGATGTAGTTACTATTTCGATTTCACAAAAGCACTATAAAACTATACAACCTTCATTAAATATCCAACATCATACTTGTGCTAAATAAACATTTACGTTTTGCAAACACGATAATCTAATAACCATTTTCAAACATGATACAAAACACTCTTTAATTATATCCAACGTAAACCATTGATATCCTTAATTTGTAACTTTGTTGTAGACTTGAAGTAACCAGTGAATATATTTATATAATTAAATTAATACATGCAATTGGCATGCTTTACATGCATTAAATAGTAAATATGTACAATAAAAAAATCAAAGAATTCTAATGAATCTATAAACAATATATGTTGACGCCATGAGGTACGACTTCATGCTTCATCTTGTTCGAAGTTCTATATAATGGTGGAATCTTAAATTTCATGGCTAAAGTTCGAACAAAATCCAATTCAATGTTAAAAGTTCGAACAACTAAGCAAGCTATATGATTCGTTTCATTTGAGGAGCGTATGAGAATGCTTGAGAAGATTATGTAGTGACGTGGTTCGTGCATTGCATAATATGTTCTTCACCTTTTCCGTCATCTATTTCAATCAACGACCAATGAAAAGTTGATTAGTGACACAAAGAAATTTAATGACCAAGAGATATAATTGTTACCATTGGAGAACTCATTCTTCTTGAACTGCCTTTTTAGATTGTGCAAATAGAAAAGTGAAATACATGCAAATATATTTTTAAAATGCTAATTTCATAAAGTCACATTTTGGTAGATTCATACCTTGAGCTCAGTTGGTGTGGCCAGCTTAACAATCACATATGAAAAAGACATTTAAAGATTACACACAATGAGGAGAAGAATTTGATATTGATGTAACAAAGCACAAAAAAACTAAACACCACACACAATTCACAACATAAATAAACCGAAAACATATCAAAGCATGCGATAACATTAAACATGTTTTTATCAAATATTTGCATACCTTTGAAAGAAGAGATGTGTAGCAAGCCAAAGAAAATAAAGGAATGTGTTATTTATAGGCTCATTTAATTATTGTTGAGTTAATGGATCGGTTATAACATGGAATAACTCAAGTGTCATAGGATTATTACTAGAAACTCTAAAGACTAAGAGTTAAGTCTATATATTACCAACGAACTTTTCAATTTTTACCGATATAGGTAACCAACTTATTTTATTACCAATATAGTCATTGAAACTTTTAAATTAGTAACATTATAGTCAATATCACCTCATGCCCGATTAAAATCAAAAAATGACTGACACGTCATTTTTTTATTTTTTTTACTTAATCGAAAATACCACCTCATATTTAACTTCCGTTGACTGATGAATGTATTACCCTATAAAAGAGCAGTTTACATATAAATATTATTTTTCAAACACACATAATAAACAAATAGAAATCACATAATAAACAAATAAAAATCTGTAATTGAAGATTGATCATGAATCTATCATACTGGAAGAAAATAATGTTATGTCAAAAAGTAAACTTCGGGTATTTAGATTTCTAGTACCCCTCAATAATAAACATCATCCTCTTCACCTTGTCTTCTTCGGCGGCACCAGCAGATTCCGGCGGAGGAGCATCAGGTTCCGGTGGGATAGAAACTTCATCAATCAAACCCTCAAAGCTTTACGAACGAAGACCCATTTCAAAAATCTTCAACATCGGCCCTTTAGAGATCGGTGGTGTGTTCTCGCCGGAAGCTTTGTCGCCGATTGTTCTTGATTTTCGGCGTTGGTTTTAAGTCAAGTTACGCCGTTGTTACCCGACCCGTTTTGTTTGGATCATGAAGCCGAAGAGAAAGTGATTAAGGAAATCACCAACAATTAGTTTTTTTATAAGATTGGGGTTTTTGAGGAAACATGTGTTTATAAAAATATGATTTGATAGGGTGGTCACATGAAGGAAAAATGGTATGAAAGAGATGAAGGGTTTTGAATATTACAGAGAGCAAATAAGAATGACATTGAGTGAAGACGAGGCTCACAACGGTTGAAGGGTTTTGGTATATGGGTTAATATTCTCTACCCGTTCTTATGTTTTCTTTTAATTTTTTGTTTTTCTGAAAATAAAATGTTTAACTGTTTATAAAAATATGGTTTGATAAGGCGGAAAAATTTATTGTAGTGTACACGTGGAAAAAAAGAAAATATTTAATTACGTGGAAAATTCAGCAGGTCATATTACTTATATCGTCACAAATTAGCCGGTTTCAATGACTATATTGGTAATAAAATATGTTGGTTACCTAGATCGGTAAAAATTAGAAAGTTCGTTGGTTATTATATAGACTTAACCCTTTAATATTTATGGTTACATTTAATTAGTGTTATAGTTGGTTGTGTAATCGATTAAAGCTACAATACACTCATAATGAGCACTTTCCCTCTCATAAAGAGCACTTGCTTATTCAATGAAAGAACTGAATCATTATATATTACGAGGCATGCAGACCCGTGCAATGCACACGGGCTGTGTCTAAGTGTTTTTTATGCTTGGTGTTTATAATGTTTTTATTGCATAATGCTTTTGTGAAATGTTAATGGCTTAGTTTGTTGGTGTATACTGTGGGAATCGGCTGTAATATTGGTTGAGTATTTTAGTTTAAGGGTAATGTATGAGCGTTGTATAATAATGGCGTTAGGACAACGTTATCTAAGGTGTTCACAAAAGATCCGGCTTTGTGCATTTGGTTGCATCGTAATTGTTGATTGTGTAAGGTTTCGTGGGTTCGGGAGTTGTAAGTATGTTGGCGTCATGCTTTTGTGGTCAAATGCGACTATTATTCAAGTTACAATAGTAAATAGGCCCGGGTACATGGATTAAAAGTTCAACAATGTTATTTAAAACAACTTTGACTCTTGATGCATAATACATATGAATCTCCAAAAAGAAAATATTGCGTCACATGTACTGGCATCATTCTCACATCCTTGTGTTTATAATATTTATGGAATAAGATACTTAAAAACATTTGTAAAAAGGAAACATTGATGAAGTAGTGGTATTTTTACCTAGTTTACAAATTTCTATTTTTTAACTACTGTATGCATAATAGAAAAAATCCAAACAAAATAGTAGCAAAATTTTAGAACTAAGAACACATTGACATGCGTTTATATTTTATTACTTTAAGAAACCTTACCGACATTGCAAACGATGCTACTGAATTCCAACGCAAATTCTATACACTACTAAGACCAAGAAATGACTAAGAAGAACAAACCCCTTCAAAGACCATTACTTATCTAAAAATCAAAAAACAATAGGCATTCGACAAGCCCCAATCCTTGTACAAACTGCTATTACTAAACACAACTATAATACCAAAGCACAAATACTCTTTCCTTTAATAACTATCTTTGACTTCATATACTCTTTTAGCACAAATTCCATGTACTTTGTAGATAATCTTGCTTTCTTATAATACTTGTAAAATCTGCATAAAATGGTTACTAACCAAATAACATACTAAACCATATAAAACAGAATTGAGTGCTTTGAGGTGACTGAATACTTCCTACACGCCGAAACCATGAATCTCACTGAGCACATATAGCACACTGAAACCTTATTTGCGACTAAAACAATAATCTTGCAACCTGAAGTCCCATAAATCACTGAAGACAAATAATTTGCAAAAGCGTTAATCGAAACAGACTTTATGCCAACTAAACAATAATACCTTTTTTGAATATCTCTTAAACCTGAACAATGATAACCACTAAATCCCTAATAACCACTGATATAATAAATCCAGAAGAACACTTTCCAATCCAAGCATCACCAATTTGATCAAGAGTGTAATAACCTGATAAAGTAGCATGCTTTCTAATTTCTAAGATTAAAACTGAAGCCGACAAACAGTTCATTCTAAAGTTACTGTTTAGGATTGACTACCATATTAAACACAAAATTTACCTTGCTCGTAGCTTCTCGTTGTCAACGTCATCAAGTGTCATCACCTTGTAGATGTTTTTTTGAGTATAACTTGCCATCTTTAAAGCCACGGGCATATCATCCTAAATCAATTAAGTAAAAAAATTCTCATTGTAATAAACGAATGGAAGTGTTTCCAACTCATTGACATGTTACCCAATCTACCCAACCTGCCCATTTTAACACCTCTAAATATAAATCAAATCGAGGGAGGGTAAGGTACCTGAAGAATAGGCTCTTTAGCAAGAATCGCACTTCTTTTACAGGATGATTTTTAACCTTGATGAAAAGAAACTAAAAAGGATCAATATCGAGCATCAAAGACTGAAATTAAACTAAAAAAATGTGTGTACATTCTTAAAGGAAACCCTGCTAATATACAAAATGAAGATTCATCAATATACAATCAGATTTCATAATATAAAAACAAAATCCCATTTAGCATTGGTTACTAAAACTGCTTATTATGTTTTCATACTAAGAATTTCAGTAGCATAGACTTGCCAATATTAGATTTAACAGCTTGCATATAGTTTAACAATCTGAACGAGGTAGTCCTAGTAATCCACTAAACACATTCTAAGATTTCCAAGTGTCAAGGCAAACATAAAGGTAAGACACCATTTGAAGGAGGTAGTCCTAGTAATCCGCTAAGCAATGTCGCTTGATTCTTAAGCTTAATCTGCACACTATACCTATCTTCCACACCATTATTCCCTCAAAAAAAAAAATACACAAAATTATCCATTGTATCGATTATCATACTGACAATTACTAACCTTTCCCTATACTTTTATGTAACTTTTTTGAGGCTTCAGTTTATTAAAGTTAATGGTGTGGATGTAATATTATACAGGGGTTTAAGCCATATAATGACAACTTAATTACCCCCAATTTCCATGATTACATGTGTACTTACTTTCATTTCAAATTGTGTCTTCACAATTTGAACTTTTAAATTTGTGTCTTCAATTTATGAAACTTTCAAATTGTGGCTCGGTATTAAACCTTTTGCCAAAATAACAGGGGCATTCTGGTAAATTTGAGAGTCCTCACACATCAGCAAAAAAGTTTGATAGTCTATATCTATGCACCTGCATATAAGACTGAAAAACTTATAGCAAGTATTAAATCACTCTCTGCAAAGCTTTTCAATGTCTGGTTTATATTCTGTATGAAGAAGAAACAATTCATAGATGTTAGCTTAGATTTCTGTTCTATGTCTTTACGACATAGTTAATGGTCTGATTGGGTCAAGCCTCGTTAGTCATCTAAAGGACTGAACAAGTTATTAACTCGCCTAAATATGAATTCTAATATTAAAAATGAGAAAATTATGCCTTTACGACCCGCTGGAGGCGCGGGCATGTAAACGAAGGAGGCTTATAATAAATTTGGTACCTGGGTCTGTTTTTTACTTGATTGTCGATGTTCAGCAGGCTTCGTGTAACGCCGGTCGCCTGTATCTGGCTCCTATAAAAACCGGCGAAAAACCATTAGATATTATGAATTAGTCAACACATAGTTTCACGATGTTGATAGGATGCTCACGTTGATGGCCAGTTGTTTTTTGTCCATCGTGGCACGTAAGGGTCACGTCTAGGGAGTGTTTGCAACAAATCAGGTGTATTTGTGGTTGATGAAAGAACAAAGTGAAAACATTACACATTATTGAATGAGGCACACATTTACCTTTTATGGCATGATACATTTGTTAAAAATATATACATGTGGGGCAGTTATTATGAGTTCTACTGGCATTTGCTAAGAAAAACAAAACAAAAACGTTAGATATTATTCAATGTATTACACATTTGGCGTTTATGTTGTCACATATCTTATGTTAATATTTACCTGTTTAGCAACTGTTGTCACCTCCACTGGCATTGGGTCAAGTTCCTGTGGTTGGACATGAAGGCCGAGAATCAATATCTGAGGCAAGAGCTGCAACATAAGCAAATTAGTAAATGAACATACGTCTGAAGTTAAAAATAGGCAAATACACAACTGCTTACATGTTGAATCATTGGATAGTTGGTAGTTGCAGTGGAGGCTAAACTTAGGACGGCAGACTGTGAGGTGACATTGGCGCTGTCACATGTATGTTCACGATTGTTGAATGGGCTATAACATTGAGATGTTGCAGACACCCCATGTAGCCGTTGTTGAACAAATGACAGTTCAGTAGTGTCGTTGTCGATATTCATAGTGGAGATGTCTCCAATTGTGTTGAAAGAAACCGAATTTTGTTTTTTTAGAAGCAGGAAGTGATGGGTCACTTTCGCATAACAATTTTCTTTTAACTGACTTGCTTTTAGTTTTCATAATTATTAGTAGACTCGACTAAGGGTAAGGGTCATATATCGAACAACTATTATATGCAGCGGTTCATGTGACTTTCGCTGCAACAACAGTAATAAGAATCAGTCTTTGTGGCCCTTCGATTCTCATACTGTATTTTTTTTTTGACAGCATAAAACTAAGCAACATGCTGACCTGGAACAGTGGGACGAATAAGAGCATATGTATTCACTTCAATCAATATGCCAGCTGCAATCATAAATGTGATGCCAACTATGCGCTTCTTGAACATGCGCTTTCTTAATTGTTTATTTATGTCTTCGAATCTGAAAATAAATAGAAGTTGCATTGTTTAGATACTCATCAAATAACTAAGCACATAATTGCTAACCAATAAGAAAATTCAATTATCAAATGGTTTTTCTCATGATTATATAACATATGTATATGTATGATGATTTCTTTTTCATTGTTTTCTCTTTTTGATTATCATCAACCTTCACATATAAAAGAAAGATAAATCAAAGCTTATACTTTTATTATATATTGTCACACAAAGAAAACCAATTACCTTTTAATAAATTTACACTTGCAATATGAAACTTAAATAACTTATTTTGCATACCTTTCTCCAGCCAATGGTATGAATTAAGCAAGCTCATCACCTTCCAATTCAATTAAGTCATGGTATGTAAAAAATTGATACAGAGATATGTATACTGCATATAACTATAAGATTAATAATCAAAGGCATAACTCGTAGTTCACGTACAACATAAAAAGTAAGACATTAAAATCTTCATCTGGCCTACTCAATGGAAGAAGTTCAAGGTGATGTCGGGTGGTGGTGATGTCCGGCGGCAGTGTGGTCCGGTGGGAGGTCGGGAGTGGTGGTGACTGCTGTGTATGTTTTATGAGATGAGAGTGCACTATGTGTGTTTTTAAGTTGTGTGTGTTTTTTAGGTAATAAGAAAAGTGAAAGTAACTGGTGGTATGATCGAGTATAACTGCTGAACCTTTGACATGCCTGGATAATTGAAGAAAAGGAAACTTGAATTGTATGCAACATGAATTTGTACCTATGGTTGTGCAGGTAATACAAAGCATTTAAAGATACAGCCCCAATAAATTTAGGGGCTGAATCTTTTATAAGGATAGATAGATAACATAAAGTTTAAAGCATTAAGAGAAAAGTTCATTTGAGGACAAGTTTTTACCTGCATACTAAGGGACAAATACCCATCATCCATTTGGGTTTAATCTAATGTTGAAGATTAATCTAAGATTTAAACTTATTAAACCTATTTTCTTGTCTAAGGGTCCGTTTGGTTCATGGTTTTACCATGGGATTTTAGTCTGACACACAAAAAACCCATGTTTGGTTTAAAAGAGGTGAGCCCAAGGTTTGGCATGCATGATGAATATTTTCCATACTCAAATCCGATATATGAAGCCAGGGTTAGAAGATGTTTTCCTCTAATTTTTGTTTTTATCTAGAAATGGTAGGCCCATATTGCATCTCAACCATTCTTTTTAAGTAAAAACTTGATTTATTATAATAAATTTGTTATTTTACTTATATATATTTAAAATAATAATAATATATAATTTATGTATTTTCTCTCTCTTACTTTTTTTTTCTTAAAACCTACCTCAAATCTAAACCCAAATCCTAATCCTAATCTAAATCCAAATCCTAATCTAAATCTCACAGCAAACCAAACGGACTCTAAGGGCACGTTTGGTAGATAGAATTTCAGAGATTAGAAATGAAGTAGAGAATAGAATTCAGAGAAATGGAATTGAATGAGAAATGTGTTGAATTCCATTGTTTTGTAACACAAGAGAATTGAAATAAAAAATAATCACGAAATTTTTTTCTTCTTTTAAAAAACTAAAAATAAAGAACGATTATAATAC
>BQNB010062727.1:18659-35968 GCA_026074375.1 Tanacetum coccineum
CCTTTTGCCTTGGTTAAGGGCATTTGGTTGAGATTTGCATTTGTGTTATTTTATATGTATGCTATTTGACGAATCAGGAGCATTGCATAGCCCAAAAGGCATGCGACGATAAGCAAAAGTTCCGTATGGGCATGTGAATGTGGTCTTTTCCTGATCTTTTGGGTCAATTGGGATCTGAAAGTAACCCGAGAAGCCATCGAGGAAACAGTAGTATTCGTTTCCTGCTAGTCTCTCGAGCATTTGGTCCATGAATGGTAAAGGGAAGTGGTCTTTCCGGGTGGCTTCATTAAGTTTTCTGTAATCAATACATACTCGCCATCCCGTGACCAATCGAGTAGGAATCAGCTCATTCTCTTCATTTGTGATGACAGTCATACCTCCTTTTTTAGGTACACAGTGTACCGGGCTCACCCAAGGGCTGTCAGAGATGGGGTAAATCAATCCAGCGTCAAGGAGTTTTTCAACCTCCTTTTTGATAACATCGTGGATTTTTGGGTTTACCCTTCTCTGACTTTGCACAGATGGTTCATAGTCCTCTTCCATTAGAATTTTGTGAGTACAAAATTCCGGGCTAACACCCTTTATATCGGAGAGTTTCCAAGCGATGGCTCGCTTGTGGGACTTGAGAACCTTTAGAAGAGCTGCCTTTTCCTCATCTTTTAAGTCTTTAGCAATTATGACAGGCAACTTATTGTCGCCTTCTAAAAATGCGTATTCAAGATGGGGTGGCAGTTCCTTGAGTTCAACCTCGGGAGGTTCATCAATGGAAGGTTCAACGGTTTTAGCTTCACAGAGTTTGAGTTCTTTCCTACCTCCAGGCATATATTGTTCATGATTTGGGAGGGGGGGTGGTGGTTCACTGTTCAAAATTGCCTCTAGAATCAGGATGTCCCCCTCAGGATCCTGATAAGTGTTAGGAAAATATTGTAAACAGACTTAATACTGTTAGTATTAAAGTTAAGTCTGTTAGTTATAGTTAGTACTGATAGAAAATAGTTAGTACTGTTAGTAGTAGAAGTTAAGTCTGGTAGAGCAAGTTAAGTCTGCCAGCATTAACTTAAGTCTGGCAGTATTAAAGTTAATACTGCTGGGTCAGAATGTTAAGTCTGGTTGTAATTATAGTAATAGTTATCTCTTAGCGTTAATATAGGAAGAGATAAGCATTATCTCTTAACGCGTTTAGGGTTCCTTAAGCTTATAAAAGGAACGTAGTATAGTATTGTAAAGATATCAGTTGATTGAGCGATTCACAATCAAATAGTAATAGTAATATCAAGTTTAGTATTTTGTTCTTGTGTTCATCTTGGTATAGATATTGATATTCCGCGTCAATATTTGTATTCACGGTTTATTGTCCCTTCTCATAGTATCTTTGGAATTATTCAAAGGACTATAAGTCCGTTTAAGGCTCAATTGAGATCCTGTTAATAAGACCAACAAGTGGTAACAGAGCCACAAAAGGGACTTTACCACAATTTTTGAAGGAACAAAAGATCAAAACCTTTTACTTCCACCAATCAATGTAGTCTGTCTGCCAACGATATTACTCTCTTCATGCTGATGAGAACTTTCTCTTCATTATGATGCAATCTTTGGCTGGATCTGTACCAGCAACCAACAAAGGATATGCCTCCTGCAAAAACGACCACAAATAATCAACACAAAATACACTTTCGAAACATCAAACTACCCGTTCTTCAAAAAGGAATGAGTATGATACGAAGGGCAAGGAGTGGAAACATTATCTTGAGTATATAGAAAATGAGTCTGGAAAGTCATTCAGAATGTGAACTCAAAGAACGAGTCACCAAATGCAAGGATGGTGTATACAGGTTTCTTCCTCCAACCACACGGCAAACAGTTTCTGATGAAAAAGAAAGAAAGCTAGAACACTACTGCTAATGGCTGTACCAAAATGATCCTCTCAACGTTTTTCATGGCATGGATGATGCAAAGGATCTGGGCAGCCCATCAAGACAAGGTTTGGTGGAAATGCAAACTCAAAGAAAATGCAAAAAGGCTAGTTTATAAAACAACAGTTTGAGGGCATTCCACCTATTTCTTCTAAGAAAGCTTGGAGAAAGGGGTATGATAGGTTTCAAAAACTTTCTATCACAGTTGAATGCCCTTTGGGTGCTGGTTTGTCCGATGAAGATGCTAATCACAAGTTTTTGAGGTCCCTTCCTCTGCGTTGGACAGTTTAGCTAACAATTGAGAACAAGAGAAGAATATTGACAACACTGTCAATAGAATGATTTATAACAATAATCTAGTGTCTTTGAACAAGACATTCAAAAGACATCATCATCTTCTCTCACTCTGATAATGGTGGCTTTTCTATCACAAGCTAAAGCCTCTACAAGCTAGCATACAAAGCCCAACTCATGAAGTTTATAGTTCTTACTACCACTTCCTCTTCCAAAGCACACCAACTTGCTACTCATGGTCTTGCGATGAGGTTATCCATATCTTTTCTAGCCACAAATGCTGATGATGTGGATTTTAGATACATGATGACCTAGATCAAATTGATGATCGATTTAGAAGAAGATTGGATATAAATTGGCAGATTGCTATGGCTGCCATAAAGATTAAGAAGTTTTACAAGAAGACATGTAGAAGACATGATTGGATTGAAAAAATGCTGTGGCCTTTGAAAAATAAAAGTTGAGTGTTTCAACTGTCACAATACAGGGCATTTGCTAGGGAGTGCAAGTTTTAAAAGTACAAAAGATGAGCAGGCAGAAGCAACAGAGGTCAAGATTTCAAGCCAGTGACAAATGAAAAATAAGCTTTGAAGACCATATGATTGAAGGTCCAAATCAATTGGGTAGAGCAGACTACAGATGAGGAAATCAATCATAGCTCTAATGGCTTACAACTTGTGAATAAATTGATGTATCAATGTGCACTAAATTGTGTTTAAGATTCATAAATGTCTCTTAAAGCTAAGTATGATTGAACTGCAATCTGAATTGTGACCAAGAAGCTGCCTTAACGCCCAGTAAGCTAAGGTCTTAAGAAAGTAGAAGCTCAGCTTAGAGCCTCCCACAAACAGCAAATTTCCTTAAATGAAAAATTACATTTTCAAGCTAATCAAATTTTTGAAAAAGATGAAAAGTTGAAAAAGTATAGAAGAATAGGAATGAAAGCTGTCAAAGATAAAAATGCTTTACAAAAAATTGTTGATTTCATGTTTGGCAAATCCTCTAAAAATCGTTGGAAGCATAATTTGAATGTGGGATGAAGCTCAAACTGGTTTAAGACTATGGGTTATGGATATATGCATAAAATCTAATTCTGAGTCCTAAGTTATGAGGAAGAGATGATAGAGTATTTTTGCCAGTATTTAGGGAAACTGATCCAGATATCATGACAACCCACTGTAAATCAGATTTAAACAAGAATAGTATAAGGTTGTCCCCCATCCTCTTTAAGTGTGACTATAACCCTAGGGAACAGGAGGACATGATGATTCCTGTGATGAGTATGGCAAATATGTACCCTCCATCCTCAATCTCCTAGTCCTACAGTGGTCTAATGTAAGCTCCATAAGTTTCTCCCATCCTGTCCATACTAATGACAGTGATGGGACTTGGAAACTGTGTCTTGTGCCAGTTCGACTCACTACTCCAACCTGTCAAATCAATGACAGTGATGGGGAGCCAGAACTGTAGAACTGACCATTATCAGTTAATGATGACCCTGTTTCCCCACCCAAAAGACTCAATCAGAAGTGCCTACACCCCACACAGACAGATACCCAAGTTGTGCACAGCATGTAAAAACCTCCTATGCAAACAATTAGTACACCAGTGACTTCCCACCTATTCTTTAAAATAAATAGACAGAATTGGAATCAAATGAATGCAAAGGACTTATGGTGCATGATTTCTTTTAAAGGAAACCATGTTTTATGTTGAAGTCTTAGTCACTTGAATTAAGAATTTGTACTATTATGAAAAAAGATGCAACAGAAGCTGCCTCTAAGAGCAAAAGGGTGGTTCATACTAATGATAGGCAAGCTACACCAGCCTGGAATAACACTAACAGAGTAAATAAAGCAAATCAGATTCACAATGTCCAAGAACCTTGTAAGAATGTTATACCCAACTTAGTACTGCTATCAATAACTTTTAAAACTGTAGGGTAAAATGTTAATGCTGGTCATAGGAAATATTAATTCTGATAGTGTGCATGTTAATGCTGGTACTCAAGTTAAGTCTGGTACTTCTAGATTTAACACTGGCAAGCAACATGTTAATTCTGGTAGTGTGCATGTTAATGCTGGTACTCAAGTTAAGTCTGGTATTTCTAGATTTAATACTGGCAAGCAACATGTTAATTCTGGTAGTGTGTATGTTAATGCTGGTACTCAAGTTAAGTCTGGTGCTTCTAGGGTTAATACTGGCAAGAGATATATTAATTCTGGTTGTGTGTATATTAATACTGCTAGAGTGAACAGACCTGTGTCCAACAAACCAAGCCCTAAACCTTCTCAGGTGAAGTTTAACAGTCAAAATAAATATTTTTCAGCACAAAGTTCACCTGTAAATAGACCCTTTTCAAGAAATACAGCATACAAGTCAAATACATATGCTGTTAAGGGCAAAATGGGTACTGCTGTTAAGACCTCAGCAGGTTGTGTTTGGAGAAAATCAACACCACTCTCCAATACCAATAGTGGACCAACCCCTGATTCATATGTTCATGTTTCTCAAGGTCCACAAGGCAGACCCAAGCCTATGAAGGCCTGGGTCCCCAAGAGAAACTAATCTCTTTTTGTGTGTGCAGGATCATCCACTGAAGCATATGGAGCATAGAGGTATCTTTGATAGTGGATGTTCTGGGCACATGACTGGTAACAGGGCCCATCTTGAAGATTATCAAGAACTCTCTACAGTGGGATCTGTTACATTTGGAGGAAGTAAAGTGAGTATCAGTGTTAAGGTTACTATTATATTAGGAAAAATTATTTTTGATGATTGTGGCTTTTGTGAAAGTAACTTGGAGAAATTTTAAATTATTCTCCATATCTCAGATATGTGTATAAAAAGCTAAATGTACTTTTTACTAAAAAAGAATGTTTTGTGGAGTCCTCTGATTCAAGATGCCTGATGAAAATCAGGTACATCTTAAGTTCTATGCAACACAACATTTAAATACTTTTTGATATGAAACTGTTTGATTCTTCAACAAGGAAACACTTGTTATATTGCAAAAGCCTCATCTATGAAGCTAAATTAATTGCGACAGGATGTTAGTTCACCTAAATTTTAAAAACTTAAATACACTTGTAAAGGATAATCTAGTTAGTAGGATTACCTATCCACGAGTTTTCAAAAATGACCACTACCTGTGATGCTTGTCAGAAGGAAAGCAACACAAGGCCTCCTGTTAAGGCCAAGATTGACTAGATATTGTGGACCCACACATATACATACCTTGCATATGGATTTATTTTGGAGGACCAACTTCTTGTGAGAACTATCAACCATGCAAGTTACTGTCTAGTGATAACTGATGACATGTTCAATGGTTTTGTTGGGTTTTCTTTCTAGCCAAAAAGGATGAGACAAGTGGCATCCTTAAGACTTTTATAAGACAGATAGAAAACCAACTTAATCAAAAAGTAAAAATCATTAGATCAGATAATGGGACTGAATTTAAAAACAGGGTTATGCTTGAGTTCTGTGGGGAAAAGGTATAAAAAGGAGTTATATTAATTCAAAGAACTTCCTCAGCAAAAATGGGAGTTGCTGAGAGAAATGAATAGACCCTAATATAGGCTGCTAGGACTAATGCTAGCTGACTCACAATCTTACCTACAACTTTTGGGCGAAGCAGTCAATACTGCTTGCTATACCTTCAACAGGGTAAGAGTGACCAAGCCTCAACACAAAACTCCTTATGAGCTTTTGTTTGGCCATAAACCAATCCTTAGCTACATAAGACCATTTGGGTGCCATGTGACCATTCTTAATACTCTTAGTCCACTAGGAAAGTTTGATGGAAAGTCTGATGAGGGTTTTCTTGTTGGTTACTCTGTAAATAGTAAAGCATTTAGGGTTTATAACTTAGTAACCAAGAGAGTTGAAGTAAACCTTCATGTCAACTTTCTTGAGGAAAAACCCAATGTACAGGGAATAGGCCATAGGTGGATGTTTGACTTAGACTATCTTACAGACTCTATGAACTATATACCTGTCTCTTTGCAAAATCAAGCTAACCCCTACGGTCAAATGAGGTCATTGATATTGATTGTGCAAACTGAGGAGAGCAGACCTAAAGGTGGTTCTTCTTACATCTCTTTCTGAAAAGAGTTGCTACAAGAAGACTCACATGTCCCCGATTCAAGCCATCTTCTAACACCAATATCCAATTCTGCTGATGATATTAATGACTTTTAGAAAAAGAATTAGATGCTCTGCTTTGAAGCACTTAGGACCAGTACCTACAAAACATACCTACCAGTACTAATCCTGTTAATACTGGTAGTTCTAACCTTAATACTGCTTTTGAGGAGGTTAATACTGGCAATATAGAAGCTTGTCACTCGCTCGTGCTCATATAATGTAGAATAGGTCTTCTCTGATGAGTACGATGATGAAGATGCCTGAAATAAGGATTTATGATAAATCAAGTGAAGGTATTTTTGAACACGCTTCTTATGATGATGATGGGGTTATCACTGATTTCAACAATCTCCCTGATGAGGTAGATGTCATAACCAACCCCACTCTAAGGATTCACAATGCTCATCCTCAAAGTCAAATCCTGGGAGTCCATACACCTGTTCAACTAGAAGCTTCTCACACGAAAATCGACTGAGCTCATGCTCTAGTGAGCTACATACAAGCTCACCAAAGAAGCAATCATAAAGATCAACAACACTGTCTTTTTGCTTGCTTTCTATCTCAGTTTGAACCAAGAAAAGTGACAGAAGCCCTTGAAGATGGAAGTTGGGTTGAAGCTATGCAAGAAGAACTGTTGCAGTTCACGCTTCAACAAGTATGGTTTTTGGTTTGATTTACCCACTGGTGCTAAGTGATAGGTTACTAAATGGGTTTACCATAAACAAGAAGGATGAGATAGGAGTAGTTGTACAGAAACAAAGCACGGCTAGTTGGCTCAAGGTCATAGACAAGGAAGAAGGGATGACTATGATGAGTTGTTTGCACCTGTAGCAAGAATTGAAGCTATCAATTATGTTTTGCTCCTTTGCCTCCTTCATTCAAGGGGTTTCTAGTCTATTCAAATGGATGTTCAAGAGTGCTTTTCTGTATGGCTCTATTTGATAAAAAGTCTATGTCACTAACAACCGTCCTTGTAGTTGTTGATCCTGAACATCCTACAAAGGTGTTACAAGTGTTAAAGCTTTGTATGGATTGCACCCAAGCCCCTAGATGCTTGGTATGCCCAACTTTGTCAACAATTCCTAGGAAGCATGGATACAAGAGGTGGCACCAGTAGACAAGACTTTATTCATTAGAAGAAACAAAAAGGATATCATGTTGGTTCAAGTGTATGTTGATGATATCATTTTTGGGTCTACCAACAAGTCTTGGTGTGCTGAGTTTGAAGCCTTGATGCAAAGCCGATTTCAAATGAGCTCCATGGTGACTACATTCTTATTAAAGGAGTCTACAAGTCACCAGAAACAAAGAAGGCCATCTTCATAATCTCAGGACAAGTATGTAGCAAGAAATGCTCAAGAAGTTTGATCTTGTGAATGTCAAAGCTGCTATCACTCCTATGGAGACCAAGTTGCCTTTGACAAAGGATGAGGAAGCTTTTGATGTAGATGTACACTTGTATAGATCTATGATCGGTTCTCTCATGTACTTAACTGCTTCTAGACCTGATATTATGTATGCAGTATGTGTTTTGTTCACGTTTTCAGGTAACATCCAAAAGACTTCCATCTCAATGCCTTCAATAGGATCATCAAGTACCCCAAGGCAACCCAACTTTGGGATTAAAGTATCCTAGGAACTCTCCCCATAAATTTGGAAGCTACTCTGATAGTGACTATGGTGGTTCCAACCTTGACAGGAAATCCACAACAGGTGGTTGTCAATTTCTTGGTCAAAGACTTATCTCATGGCAATGCAAGAAACAGACTATTGTAGCCACGTCAACAACTGAAGCTGAATATGTAGCTGCTGCACATTGCTGTGGACAAGTGTTGTGGGTTCAAAATCAATTGTTGGACTATGGTTTCAACTTCATGAATACCAAAATCCACATTGATAATGAAAGCACAATCTGCATTGTGAAGAACCCTGTCTATCATTCCAAGACCAAACAATTGAGATCGACACCAACTTCATCAGAGATTGTTATGGAAAAGCTAAGCTCATAAGTGTGGAGAAAATTCACACAGACTTAAATGTAGCTGACTTGTTGACCAAACCATTTGATGGACCCCGGTTCAATTATTTGGTAGTTAGCATTGGTATGATCAACCCATAAGCTACATTTAAGGGGAGGAAAAAGTGTAAATTTTATAATGTATTATTTAGTTCTGTCCAAGTTAGACTTAATCCTGGTAGCTCTAAGTTTAAAATTAATTCTGGTAGTACAATTAAGTGTTAGTTCTGGTAACGTAGTAACTTAATTCTGGTAGCTTAGTATTAAGTCTGTTAGTGTAAAAGTTAAAACTGGTAATCACTTAATACTGGTTGTTAAGGATTAAGACTGGTAGTTATCTTAGGTTAATTCTGCTTAGTATAAGTTAGATTAGAATTGTCTTTCTTCTTTAGACTAACTTTGCAGGTACGACTTGGAGTTGAAAAGAGTGATGCAAGATCAACTTGGGCATGGAAAAGAAAATGCCAGGTGTCACTTGCTAATTGGATGCAATTTGGTTGTAAGTAATGATGTTGTGGTCAACTTGCTGTAAATTTTATTAAAACTGGTTGAAAATATGTTAAGTCTGATGAGTCTCTATTAATACTGGTTGACTATTTTAAGTCTGGTAGTGCGAGTTTTTAAGTCTGGTAGCTTTCACTTAATACTGATTGAAATAAAATCGTTGTATTTTATTCAAACATAACCGTTGAAGATATTTTAGCCGCCTAAAACGCTGATAGAGTACTTATATAGGGATAAAGTAATTTCTCTTTCATCCTTATCACTATTTACCCTATTATCCTTTTTCTAAAACAATCTCTTAAAAATATTATCTCCTCTAACAGACCAATTTGTCAAACGTCACATCACCAGTACTAATTTTCTTTAAAGATTCAAATATTTTCATCAAGTCGTTCAATGGCGCAACTCAAGTATTGCGATAAGCACAACCAAGTGGGTTTCTTACTCAAACCCACTGAGAGTGCTGGTTACACAGAGATAGTGGATTTCCTCAGAAGGTCAAAATTGAGGTATGCTCTCACTCACAATCCACCTATCTACGATTCTCTTTGTACAAGCAGTTTGGCAGACTCAACTGCAAAACACTTGCAGATAGGACTCAAGCAACTTGATGCAACAATAGAATAACCCATTGAATATACAATCACTGAAGAGTCTGTTAGGAGGCAACTCCAATTAGCAGATGCTTCAGGGATTCATATGTTGCAAAATGAAGAGATTTTTGCAGGATTGCAAAATATTGGGTATGTAAATGACAGAACTTTTACTTTTTGGAAAAGTCACTTTACACCCCAATGGAGATTCTTAATCCATCATATTCTCATTGTAATAAGCACCAAAAGTGGAGGATGGGATCAGTTTGGTAGCAACATTGCAACGCCTTGATCTGTCTTTCCACTGGCAGAGACTTTAAACTTTTCAAAACTTATTCTTTCTGGAATTACATCCATTTAAAAAGCAAATCAAAGTTTTTTTAATGGGACCCTCGTTTCTTCAGCTGATTTTGAATTACAAAACTGAAAACAAAACCTTTATTGTCCCTGTAACATTACTAAAAAAAAAGATTCTTGGAAATATGAAAAGACTTATTTCAAGGGATACATAGACCATTGTTGCCTGCTATGCTAACCATTGATGCAGGTCAACTTCAACCAAGTGCTGCTCCAACACCAACTCACCCTGTACAAAGAGCATCTTCTGTACCAACACCAACTCACCATGTACCAACTCCCTCATCATCTCATGTACAAATAACACAACCACAATCACCTCCTCCACCTATAACAGCAACTCCTCCAACACAACCACCTCCTTCACTAACTCAACCTGTACAATCTACTTCAACACCTCCAATTCAACCTGTAGAATGTGGTCGCGGATACGTTTCTTCTTAATGATCATTACGCTTGTATCCTCATTGATTCTAGTGGTGAGAAGAGCTGTGTATCTTCTGTGTTTACACCTTTTATTGATATTGCCCCAACCGCTTTAAATACTAGTTATGAAGTAGAGTTAGCAGATGGAAAGGTGGTTAGTACCAACAATGTTCTACGTAGTTGCACCTTAGTCTTGGTTAATCACGTGTTCAAAATTGACCTACTCCCGACCCGACTAGGAAGTTTTGACGTCATTGTTGGCATGGATTGGTTGTCATACCACCGAGCTGTCATAGATTGTTATGAAAATATTGTTCGTATTCCTCTTCCGAACGATGAGATTCTTGAAGTCCAAGGCGAGAGGCTAGAAAAGGATCCTGGATCACTTGCGTGTATCAAAGTTGATGAAAAGAAGCTTGATGACATTCAGGTTGTCCGAGACTTCCCTGAGGTATTTCCAGATGATCTGTCAGGTTTACCTCCTGTGCGTGAGATAGAGTTCCGCATCAATCTAATTCTAGGCGCGTCGATAGTTGTTAAATCGCCATACCGATTAGCTCCGTCAGAGATGCTAGAGTTGTCGAACCTGCTAAAGGAGCTTCAAGAGAAGGGCTTCATTCGACCCAGTCAATCTCTGTGGGGAGCACCCGTGCTTTTTGTCAAGAAGAAAGATGGTGCGATGAGAATGTGTATTGACTATAGGGAATTAAATAAGTTGACTATAAAGAACCGCTATCCTCTCCCCAGAATTGATGACTTGTTTGATCAATTACAAGGTGCGTGCTATTTCTCCAAGATAGATTTTCGTTCAGGATATCATCAGTTAAGAGTTCAAGAAGAAGATATACCGAAGACCGCGTTTAGAACCCGATATGGGCATTTTGAGTTCACAGTTATGCCATTTGGGCTGACAAACGCACCAGCAATATTTATGGACTTAATGAACCGCGTCTGCAAACCGTATTTGGACAAATTCGTAATTGTGTTCATTGACGACATCTTAATCTACTCAAAGTCAGAAGAAGAGCATGAAGTCCACCTGAAGACAATTTTAGACTTACTCAAGGAGGAGAAGTTATATGCCAAATTTTCAAAGTGCGAATTTTGGTTGAAAGAAGTCCAGTTCCTAGGACATGTGGTCAACCGTGACGGTATCCACGTGGATCCTAGCAAGGTTGAGTCGGTCAAGAACTGGAAGACCCCTGAATCGCCAACTGAAATCCGTTCATTTTTAGGATTGGCGGGTTACTACCGAAGGATTATTAAGAATTTCTCCAAGATCGCCAAGCCCCTCACCCTGTTGACTCAAAAGAATAAGACATATGTGTGGGGCGATAAGCAAAAGGAAGCTTTCCATATTCTAAAGAAGAAGCTATGCAATACTCCAGTGTTAGCACTCCCCGATGGACCAAATGACTTTGTGGTCTATTGTTATGCATCGAAACAAGGTTTTTGGTGCGTGCTGATGCAGCGGGGCAAGGTGATAGCATACGCGTTAAGACAATTGAAGAAGCATGAGAAAAATTATACCACCCACGACCTGTAATTGGTGCGGTGGTGTTTCGCTCTTAAAAGTCTTGAGACATTATATTTCTTATGGTGACGAAAAGTGTTATCTACACTGACCACTAGAGTCTCCAGTACATATTTGACCTGAAGGATTTAAATATGCGCCAAAGGCGGTGGATCGAGCTACTCAGTGACTACGAGTGTGAAATCAAATACCACCCGGGCAAGGCGAACGTGGTGGCAAATGCCTTGAGCAGGAAAGAAATACTCAAGCCAAGACGAGTACGTGCTATGCGTATTACTATTCATTCTGGACTTAAAACTAAGATTTTGGAAGCACAGAGCGAAGCTTCCAAGGATCTCAAAGCCTTAACTGAGTGGCTAAGAGGATTAGAAACACACTTTGAGCAACGAGATGATGGTGAAATTTACTTCTTTGATCGTATCTGGATTCCATCAGTTGTGGGTGTAAGTGAAATTGAACTTGGATTGAACTATACTTTTTAGATATTCAGTACATCCGGGTGCGGATAAGATGTACTATGATCTAAGAGACTTGTATTGGTGGCCTGGTATGAAGAGAGACATTGCTGAGTATGTTAGCAGATGTCTTACGTGCTCTAAGATTAAAGCCGAACATCAGAAACCCTCAGGATTTCTTCAACAACCAGAAATTCCTGAGTGGAAATGGGAAAAGATAACGATGGACTTTGTCACAAAGTTGCCTAAAAGTAGCAGTGGGCATGATACGATTTGGGTCGTTGTTTGTATAGATTTGAACCAGAGTCGCTCACTTCTACCTATTCGTAAAGACTACAATAGGAGAAATTAGCAAAGATTTATACCAATGAGATTGTAGCGAGACATGGTGTGCCGGTATCAATCATTTCAGACCGTGATGGTCGATTCACGTCACACTTATGGCAAGCTTTTCAGGAAGCATTGGGTACGAGACTAGACATGAGTACGGCTTACCACCCTCAGACCGACGGTCAGAGTGAGCGTACTATTCAAACGCTGGAGGATATGCTTCGAGCTTGTGTTATGGATTTTGGTGGCAGTTGGGATACTCATCTTCCATTGATTGAGTTTTCTTATAATAACAGTTACCACACAAGCATTAAGTGTGCACCATTCGAGGCTCTGTACGGGCGGAAATGTAGATCTCCCATTTAAAATTTTCAATGATTCACCTCTCACAGGAGTTAACACACCTGGAAGTGATGAGAATAGACTGAAACTTTATGATTTGATGTACAAAATTGTCAAGGTTGCTGATGCAAGGGTTAAAGACTAGTTGCTGTCAAGATTTGAAGACATAAAGACTTATTATTTTGAAGACAGAAGTTTAATACAATCCTCTATAGCCCAAGGTGAAGCTTACAGTATTTAAAGATCAAGACTGCTTTAAAGGAACTTGAAGTTCATGAATGAAGATCAAGTTAGGGGAGGATTGTTAGGAAAATATTGTAAACAGACTTAATACTGTTAGTATTAAAGTTAAGTCTGTTAGTTATAGTTAGTACTGATAGAAAATAGTTAGTACTGTTAGTATAGAAGTTAAGTCTGGTAGAGCAAGTTAAGTCTGCCAGCATTAACTTAAGTCTGGCAGTATTAAAGTTAATACTGTTGGGTCAGTTTATTAAGTCTGGTTGTAATTATAGTAATAGTTATCAATTAGCGTTAATCTAGGAAGAGATAAGCATTATCTCTTAACGCGTTTAGGGTTCCTTATGCTTATAAAAGGAACGTAGAATAGCATTGTAAACATATCAGTTGATTGAGCATTCACAATCAAATAGTAATAGTAATAGCAATTTTAGTATTTCGTTCTTGTGTTCATCTTGGTATAGATATTGATATTCCGCGTCAATATTTGTATTCACGGTTATTGTCTCTCATAGTATCTTTGGATTTATTCAAAGGACTATAAGTCGTTTAAGGCTCATTGAGATCCTGTTGATAAGGACCTACAAGTGGTATCAGAGCCACCAAAGGGACTTTACACAAGATTGAACAAAGATCAAAACCTTTTTATTCCACCAAATCAAGTAGTCATGTCTGCAAACGATAATTTCTCTCTTCATGATGATGAGGAACTTTCTCTTCATGATGATGCATCTTTGAATGGATCTGAACCAACATCCAACAAAGGAGATGCTCCTGCAAAACCACCACAAATAATCACCACAAATACACTTTCAAACATCAAACTGCCTAAACTTGTTAGTTCGTCATCGCGCATCAATCTGTTCTTCTGTCTTTGTTCTCATATTAGATGGATGAATCCTCTGGGATCGAAGTATGGTGTGTAAGTGTTTCTTCTTCTCAAATTGGATCTGTACGTGTCAGGCTTTGTGAGGTTGAGTTTCTTTCGATAGCTTTCAACACCCAATTGAATGTCTTCCATACGCCTTTGGATGATAACACTTCTTGTGAACATTCTTAAGGAGACATTAAATGCAATACGTTCTTCAACATTGAGATTTGTCACCTTTCCTTCGCGAAGAGCAGCATGTCTTTTAATGTCTGGGATCCGAGTCTTTGGGATAGTGCCTTCTTGAACTTGTTAAAGAATGTCGTTCATCCCTCCGTACAGGGATCCAGTCAGGATGCTTGTCTTATAGTTTTGCCATTCGACTATTTCTACCTTTGTGACAGCAATAATTCTTCTCTTTGAGTAGACGTCACGAGCTGATTCCCTTGTGGTCGCAAATGCATAGAACTGTCTTTGCTTTTTGCCCCAATGTGAGATTCCCCAGAGAGCGAATTTGTCATAGTTGACTATCACTTGACTCCACATTGAGTTGGGCACTAAGTCTTCTATCCATTTAATATGCCCGTAATCTGCAGCCTTGGTCTTCGTAACTGAAGTAGAGTACTTGCGGCTTGACTCACCACCACGTAGGTACTCAAGGTCGTTATTGATGAAGTGATGAAACGGTATGACATGACGACCTTGAGAATTTGGAACCAACGGTAGTGGCTTTCGCAGATCATGAGGATATTGGCGGCCTTCGGGGTTGATCCAGTCCAATTTTTCTGTTGTGGCTTTGTAGACTTCTTCACAAAAGTATTCAAGTTCAGTCAAGCTCTTGCATGTTCCTTTCATCAGCTCAAATGTTGGACCTGCTAACAATTCAGGTGTTAGTGTTTTAACATTTAGCCGGTTCATCACAAAAGCGGAGAAGTCAAATGTATGCTGTTAGCTCTTCAATGACTCTCGAGGGTCTTGTCCCCCCCCCTTCTTGTCAGATTGCTTAGCCAGAGGTTGGAATAGATTCATGAACGGCAGGTACAGACTTGTTCCATGCATGATCAGGAGAAGGTAGTCGTTTAGGTTGTTGAAACCAGTCAGGAAGATGATGGACCTCTTCTTCCGCTTGTTCATCATGGACACCTATTTCAAACTCCTGTTGTGCAGGTGCTTCAAAGACATCTGTAGATTGCATAGTTTCCTCTACCAGAGCAGATTGGCTAGCAGATTGCTTATGAGTCTTAGAACCTATAGTAGTCTTTCCTGCTGTCGTGGTTGTCGTTTCTCTTGGAGCACTGGTAGATTTAGTTCTTTTCCCTGACCTTTTGTGAGATAAGTGGATGTATGATCTTTCTTTGACCCGCCGGTCCTGTTTCCGCGGAGGGTTCTTGATCATCATAATGCTCCTTCCGTCTCGAGGTCTTTTTATTGTGACCGTATCGCCATAAGTATCTAGCAGAATTTTGTCGGCTTCATACGCATCAACTAATGCCTTGTAGAGCTGCCTTTGAATGTCTGACCTGTTGATAGAGTTGTTAGCTTCCATCTTGTCAATTAAGATCTTTTTCAGCTCTAGTTCTGAAAGATTAGCAGCTACAGCATGAGACGTCTTGGCTTCCTTTGACGATCGTACCAGAACCTCAGACTCGAGTTGTTCGTTTACTAACTTCTCAATTTTTGGAGTGATCTTGGAGACTTCTTTCTTGACTTGTTCCTTGATTACTTTCTTCATTCCTTCATCGATTGAATCAAGGAATTGTTGATTTTCAGTATGAGCCTCTTCTCGAATTCTATCATACTTCAGTTGGACTGCAACATCTACTGCTTCCTGCATTTTATTTGCCAGGTACTGGTCAACGATGCCAGGAATGGAGGAGAGTGCTTCAGCATATTGATTTGTTTGTTTGAGTTCCGAGAAGTTGTCTTCTAACGCTTTTAGTCTGTAATCAAAACCAAACAACGAAGCAAAGTTAGGAAGATTTTGAAGTGAGGAGCTTGGAGTAGTAGCCGGTGTCAGGATTGGTGGTTGTTGTAATTGAATGAAGAGAGGATTCGGTGTTGGAGGACGATTGGTTGGTGCAGAGAAGGATGGCTCCGCAATGGCAGTGACAGGAGTATCTATTAGAGAGGTGGCTTCAGCATGTTGTCCAAATATAGCATCAACACCGGTATCTTGATTTGGATTCAGCATGTTGGAGACGAAGCCAGATGATACAGAAGAGCTCTGTTGTTGACCATCAGGATTTACCGGAGTTAGGGTCACATGAGAGTCTTCAATTTCCTGGGTTGCTTGAACCTGGGGCAATATAACATCTGTCATTACATCATCTCTTCCTTCAAGATTGGCATTAGTATCTTTGTCCGTTTCATTTCCTTGGTCCTCTTCATCTGTAGCATCTTCATCTGACTTTTCTCCTTCAACATCCACCCCTTCAATTTCATTGGCACTGTCTTCATCATCTGAGGATGAAACACGAGAGGGTGTATGAACTATTGGATCGAAGGAATCATCTTCATCAGTTTCCTCTTCATGTGTTGTTTCATCATCATGAGTTGTGAGCTTTGGATGAATGAAATCATCACCATCATCTTCTGATTCAGTCTGTGCTTCATCATCATCATCTTGAACGTTTTCATCATCGTCATTTTTATCATCAGCTTGATCATCTTCACTCGACTTCCAGGAGATAACATCATCTGAGTCATAATCAGGTGCATCGGGAACCCCTGGTGAAACACTAGTTCCTTCATCTGCATCGGACCCGCTGGCATGAGAGCTGTGAGTCTCTTTACGGCTTCTCTTGGTGATTGTCTTGAGTTGCTCAGCTTCTGTCATCACTGCCTCAGAGATAGTCTCTAATTCTTTAGCCTTCTGCTTTCCTTTTCCCTACTTCTTTTCTTTGGGGGACTGTAGGAGGCTTCTGCTTAGTGGTTGTATCTGTATCAACTTTCTTCTTACTTCCTTTCGTCTTTGGAGGAATCGTTCCTGAAGTAATAGCATAATACTCTTTGTATGATTCAGAGTTGTGGATGTCCTCGTTGGTTAATGCTACTGGCAAGATAGTCCCGTACAACTGAGTGTCTTCATTCCTTGAGATGACATTGATTGTTGTGAACATTGGGTGCCAATTTACCTTGTTTCTTTGAGGAATTGAAGGGTCTTTATCCATGACAAAGTTGACGACTAGCTTGGTGAAACGTGGATAGTACATCTGGTATGCGTGTAAGCACTAGTCAAATTTATATATATATAGTATTAATCCCGTGACAATTCTTTCCAAATTACTTCT
>BQNB010062728.1:11929-24394 GCA_026074375.1 Tanacetum coccineum
TTTGGAGAGAAATTTTGAATTTCAAATTTTAAGTTTTTAATAAAACATTTCTTTTAATTAGAAAATATTTTGTAAATGAATTTTTAAGAAAATACTTTTGTAGAATTAAAAGTAAGGATTAAGAGAAAAAATATTTTCTTGATCACTAATCATGCTTAATTGTTTTGTTTGTTCATACCTTAAGTGATCACTAATCTTAAAAATAAATATTTTTTTTTGGGTAAAAGGTTTCCTCGATAAATCGTATTACACCAAAAATCATTGAAGTACTCTTTTTTGATTACTTAACATTTCATTTAAGCAATGTGTACTCTTTTCAAATTTGTTTAATCTAGTGGATTCTTCTTTGAGCTTTTCATTCTCAATTTTAAGTGCATGACACTTTGCACAATCGAGATCAACTCCCTTGTTTTTCTCGAGTATGGACAATTTATCTTTTAATTTTCTAAGCTCTATTTTCTAGACTATTTTTAGTAGCTTTTAACCTTTTGTCTTAGTGATTTTCCTTTAACTCATTTGTACATAATTGATCTTATTCATTGTCTAAAGCTAAAAAATCATCAAATTGATGAATTTCATCACTAAAGTAGGAGGATTTCGGTACATACCTCTCTTGATGCATTGAGCTACAAGACACGTTTCATCTTGACCTTCCGTCATCATCGTCTTCACCGCTATCAGCTCCAAGAGCCTACCGACAAAAGCTCTTTGGTTCCTTATCTTTCGGTGTTTTGACATTTCTCCTATAAGATGATACTGATAACCGCCATCTAAGCAATTCTATCACTTTTACCGTTATGTCATCACGGCTTCTTTGAATGTCCTTTTTGTCGTTCCGATGTTGCCTCCTGAATATACCTATTCTTTTAAAGAACTCTTGAAGTCTCATTACCGCCATGGCTACTCCGTCTTCAACACGGAAGGTCGAACACATCTTCATCACTAGATTCGTTCTTAGCGTTAAAGCGCATAGATTTCCTTTTCAACTTTTGCTTTGACTATTTCAGAATCTTTCTTGATGATCATTTCGTGAACTTTAAGGTTCCCGATAAAGTTCAACAAGAGATAGCAATGTTTAAGGTCTTTCGACTCTCTCAATCGCCATGAGACCTTTGCTCACCATTAGGTTAGAGCCCTTAGAAACTTCGTACTAGTTCTTAACTAAATAACCTTCAGCAATGATCTTTAAGACTATATAATAATATTAAATGTAGCAAAAGTACTATCTATAGATTCGTCTTTAGAAATGAACTGAATTGTTCAGCAAAATTGTTGAAACCAAAAAGGATCAGTCATAATTTATCTTTGACTTGGCTATTACCTTGATGGGTGATTAACAAAGTTTTCCAAATTTCTTTTGCCGTGTTACACATGAAAATTCTTTTATATTCTTTTCTTGGCAAAGCATTGTAAATAACCATTTTTGCTTCATTATTTTTTCGCAGTCTCTTTTTAAGCATCAGTTTTATTTTCAAAAGGGATAACCTCATCTTTTTGGCTCTGGATTTGGTAAGAATACAATAGGTTGAAAATCCACTATGGTAATACATGCCAAAAATCTAGATCTTTTGATTTAACATATGTCTCGAATCTATTTTTCCAATAAATAAAACTATCGCTTTCAAAGAGTGGTGGTCTTTGCATGCATAGATTTACCTTCTAGATATTTGTCGGAATCCATAGATTGATCCAAGCTTTAAAATACAGTATATTTTAAAAATATTGAGTGACCTTGCTCCTGATACCAATTGTGGAAACTAGAAGGGGGTGTTGAATAGTTTACACGTTTGTTTTACGGTTTAAAAGTTTACTTTTAAAAATGTATAGATCCGAGTTATATGTTCAATCAAATCACAATATGAACAAGCAATAACTATCTAAACAAAAACTAAATAACAACAATAATAATGTAAAGAGATAAGGAAAGAAACAACCAAACCAAGACACCGAGATTTTATAGTGGTTCGACCACAAAGCACCTCTTCGCCCTACTCCACTCCTCGAGTATCCGACTCGAGATTTCACTATGTCAACAAGCTCGCCTTTTAGGCGATAAAATTGTGTTTACACTCGCTATACGTTATTTTCCGACACTAAGCTAAATGTCGAGTCCTAATCTTAGCTAGAACCAATCTACCACTTCACAAGATATACACACTCACAAGATCTACACTATCGGATCTACACAATATCCGAATCACACAAATACACAAGATAAATACAATAGAGGTTTGGTACTTAGAAGAAAAGAGGAGAGATCACTAATTAACACTTGAAACACTTAGGAAAGGACTAGACAGATCACTAATTAACACTTCGTTTCTTGACGAATACGAGTGTTCTTCTCTTGCACTTGAATGAGAGGGAAGAGATGAGAAGAAGAGATTAGATCACTTGAAACTAGATCTAAGTATGTTAGTGATCAAGAGTTTTAGTGAGAGAAAGAAGGTTTAGAGAGATAAAGAACAGACTGAAAAATTTCGTGCAAAGAGGAATTAATTTTTCTGCTGGGAATGGAGCAGTATTTATAGGCAGGGAATCCCAACGGCTCTCTGGGGGCGGTCCCGGCGGTCCCGACGGTCCTTTATATATAAGGGGGCCGCCGCCTAGACTCCGCTCCTTTTTTGTCTTTTTATGGGGAATGTTGTATCTGGTGTTGAAGTTTCCGTTTTGGGGGAAAATTTAAATTTCAAATTTTAAGTTTTTAATAAAACTTTTCTTTTAATTAGAAAATATTTTGTAAATGTATTTTTGAGAAAATACTTTTGTAGAATTAAAAGTGAGGATTAAGAGAAAAAATATTTTCTTGATCACTAATCATGCTTAATTATTTTGTTAGTTCATACCTTAAGTGATCACTAATCTTAGAAATAAATTTTTTTTTGGGTAAAAGGTTTCCCCAGTAAATCGTATTACACCAAAAATCATTGAAGTACAAAAGGATAAGGGTGACATCCCTTATCTCAGTCCAAAAGATGGACACTTCCAAGCAACAAATTGCTACTAACCTACTCCCTACATAAGAATGACATGCCATTCTTATGACTACCATAATAAGAACAAAAAAAATAATAGATATCCATAATAGTCCACATGTTCTTCTCAGCACTTCCACATTGGTAATCGTAATCCGCATCTTGATGAAAAAATTATACATTATCGTGCACTACCATCATCAAGAGCTCATAACTCCAAGATGAAAGGAGCTAAAACAAATCAGAACGATACCAATAACTTCTATACAGCCATCATGGCTAACTTCCAAGAACGAACCATATACACTCAAGCTGACCCCATAAGCATGCGTAGCATCATAACATTAGGTGTCAGCTAACCAATAACTTCGACTCCAGGTTTGCCTAGAGCATCATCACACCACAAAGTTTATACAACGTAGGACATATCTGATGTAACAAGTTCAACAATGCAACAAGCCTTATTCTTCCTACATAAACTTGCAATTTCTTCATACATCCACGGATCAATAAAACGCAATACAACTTATCTCCCACATATAGAAGACAATTCATAATAAGAATTCAGCCCAACGCATCACGGATCATGAAGAAAACCTCCAGCAATACTAACAATCCTTAAACCGAGTCAATCTAAGTAATACGCAATAAGTGACAAAACCCCAACAGTTAAGGATTTGAATCCTTGATTCTGCCCAGCCAACGATTGAAATATTGAACAAGAAAACTCTAAACAACCTTTAACTTCCATCTCTCAAACCCCACGAACATTAATTAACAGTTCCCTACCAAATTAAACTTAAAACCCTAATAAGGTTTACGTCCAGTCAACAGCCAACGAATGAATAAACCAAAACCCTAAAAACTAGGGTTACGGTTAAACAATATGGAACAATCAGATCTTGAATGATACGACGATAAGCACCTGAAAATCCAAATTAATAATAATATGAAAACCCAAGATTAGGTTTTCATTCAACGATTCAGCATCAAAACAACCACAATCAAGCAAACATTAGATAAATAATGAAACCGCAGCAAGGTAAACCAACAACACAATAACGAAACCCTAACAAGATAGTCGTTGAAAGATAGCCCGCACGAAACCCTAATGAAAAACGATTTACAAACCTTAAGATGATTTATAACAAAAGCAAATCAACAAAACGAAATCAAGAGCAAATCAACAAGAGTAATAAATCGACTTTGAGGTTTTTAGGGTTATAATCGCATGTGCGACAAGGAGATGAGCAATTTGGATAAATAAAACAAAGATAAGCCACCACACACCGCAAACCAATCAAGTTCTGATACACGTGAACCCAATAATCTAAGGATTAATAAGGAGAACGTTTAAGATAGGAAGAATTTAATCAGATTGGAATGGGTGGTGATGGCGGCTGGAGATCGCCCCTAGAGAGAGTTTTTTAGGGTTTATGGGTAATGTTGTCTCAGTTTTAGAAATGAAATTTTACATTTGATAATTTGTAAACGTTTATTTTTATTGTAAACATTTTTACATTTTGTTATTATCAAAACGTTGAGAGGTCAAAAAATATAAATAACGTTTTTAGACATTATTTGTATTAACACTTTCCTTTGGTATAAATCGCCAAGTAAAGGACGTATATATCACCTAAGGATGCTCGGTATAAATCGCCCTTGTTAGACTTGTATAAATCATCCTAGTTCTTCAATGTATAAATCGCCGAAGTTTGGTGAATGGTATAAATCGCCCTCTTTTGTTTATAGTATAAATCACCCTATGTTGCTTGATGGTATAAATCGCCCTCTTTTGTGTATGGTATAAATTGCCCTATGTTGCTCGATGGTATAAATCGCCTTTGTTGGTCGATGTATAAACCTCCCACATACAAACAAAATGTACGATGTCCTTTTTCTTGTTTTGTAACAGAAACCAACAAAAATGTCGTTGTCTTGATTCAAACCGTGGACCACAATAAATTAAGCAAACTCAAGAAGCTCAAATAAGCTTGAAAATAAGTTGTCTAAGCCATGAAAGAAACCATGAAACGCTACGTTTGTTTGAAACAGGTAAAACACAAACTACTATGAATATAAGCCACGTTCAAAAGCTTGTTGTTAAGCTTTAATAAGGTACTGAGTAAGATGAATATGAAAGATTATGGTTTTTTGTTTTGTAATAAGCTAAAAAAACTTAAGAAACAAGATAAATAAAAACTCAACCTTTACACCAGAATATGAAACTTATGTTTTGCTCAGATAAATCCCACAACAAGAAACGAATAAGCAAAAACTTGATAGCCCAAGAATTCTACCATAAATAAATAAAATGTTTGGATACATAAAAACGTTAGTATGACTAAAAGCTTTAAAAAGCGTTTGTTATGTTTGATATTGTGACGTGGGGTTTAAGATGAAATATCAAGAATAAGCCAACACAGAAAGCCCAAAATAAACCGAATAAGTAAAGAAGCTCAAATGAGCACGACCACAACTAAACCACTAAGCCCACCTGAGGCGAGTGATACCACTTGTTAGGAACCAAGAAGCACTTCACTTCACCATGTTTAGAGAGAGAAAATGAGATGGTTGTATTCTTGTAAATGTATGTGTGTTACAAATGAGAACCAACACCCTCTCCACACTTGGAGAGGGGTATTTATAGCTAAGTTAGGCCGGCTATGGAAAGCCTTTGGGCCGTTTGGTTTGTTTCATGGGCCGGGTTTGGGATTGCTTTGGGATTTAGCCCGATACATGTGCAATATTAGATTACATAGAATGAGCAATTTACCCTTTCTAACCTATTACAACGTAAATATAAAAAAGACCGAGAATCCTAGTTTGACTCAATATTTTGAGGCTAATAGTTTCTAAGTTAAGCACCACAAATTTAAGTTGATATTTTTTAAAGTAACATCATCACATGACACATAAACAGAGCATCAAAAGAAAATTAATCAAAATTTCTTTTCTTTTGCTATCTTTTTTTTGATAGCATCTTCAACCATCTTCTCAACCTTTTCTTCTTCTTTTTCATCGGCAAACATTTTTGCATATTCCGACAACAAGCCTCTTTTTGTATTCATTTCATTCATTAGAATTTCTTATCCGCATGTTTCTCATTTGGGTAAGATAGTCTTTGTTTCTTTCTGGAGCAATGTCAGTTTTCCAATTTGTTAGAGACTCTCCTTGATACAGTTTCATGTGCATCATGGTGTATAAGCCGTTGTCTATTTTGTTCTTCTTAGTTTTCCACTTCATTTTCAAGACTTTGTAGGCTTTTCTTTTGCAAGTTTCTCAGCACATGGATGTTTATGTTTTTGCAAGTATTTCATGAACAAAGCTTTGTGCAAAAAATAAGAAATAAACACATTAATACAATATGTTATCTCTTGTGATTTTACTCTATATATTAAATAACAATATTCAATATGTATTCAAATATTGATTACCACTGAACCAAAGACATTTTTGTAGTTATTGAAATCTTTATCTTTTTCATTGTCCAATATGACCACATTAGCTTTAAAAAGGTTAAAAACTATTACATAATATTGACCATCAGCAACTATTGGGAAAAATGCAAAGATCACGTCTTTTATCTTCTTCCTTGATTCTGAAGTGTTCATTTAATTTTTCATCATGTTTTCAAAAGACTCATATTCTTTTGCTTCATCCTCTATTTTATCACAATAGATAAAAAGAGAAAAAAGAATTGAACTTTTAGTTATTTAAGACAGAAAATTGTATTTATTTTTTCAATTATATTTCAAAACTTAAATAAACTTACCTCTGCATCGGTAGGAAAGTAATGCCTCCTCATATCTTTTCTAGCAGTTTTGATCCTTTCCTTGTAATTCAACACCATAACAAAAGTGTCGATTACCTCTTTTTGGATCATAATGCCAGGTGCAAGTGATTGCATATCATTTTTGTGGGCAACTGTTCCTTTTCCGTCATCAAATACCACTTTACCGCAAAACAGAATCATAAATGATTTTTTTAGTAATTTTAATATTTCACTGGTGATATTTTCTAACATTCTGATATAGTTTTAAGAAACTATGAGTGCAGATAACATATATGGTAAGAAAAAACTGTAAATAGTAAGCTTTTTACCTTATGTCTCCTTGTATGCAGAAAATGCTTCTAGCATAAAGGATTTCTTCTTCATCTAATTTATCTTGTGTTTTGACCATTTTATTCATGAACGGTGAATTTAGATACAGTGACGGTTTTGTTATCCTTTTTGCTTTGCTTTTTTCAGCACTTTCTTGTCCTTTTCTAAACATCTTTTCTTGCACTTTTGGGCTTTCAAAGGTTTTGGAAACTGTTGCAGCATGTGAGTCTTCATTCCCTATCATATTTTCTAGTTAGATAATAGATAATTTCATAAAATTAATCATGTTTTATCTTATTTTTCTACCTTTCTCAGTAGTCGTTTCAGCTTCATTATTTTTTGCTGTTGCTCCCTTCTTCTTTGCAGGTGATTTTTTCTTTTCAGCTTTTTTCTGTCTTGCAGCTTCCTTTTGAGCTTTTTCCCTTTCAGCATCTTGTATTTCAGCAGATTTTGTAGTTGCAAGCTTTTCAGCTTCTTCTTTCTTTTTTGCTTCAACTTTCTCCATTTCAGCTTTTTCTGTTCAGTAGCTTCCTTGTCAGCTTTTTATTTTATTTTTCTTTTTCAGCAGCTGCTATCTTCTCAACTTCTTCTTTCTTCTTTTCAGCTGCTATCTTTTCAACTTCTTCTTTCTTCTTTTCAGCTGCTAGCTTTTCGGTTTCACTAGCAACAACCATATTTGTATCAGCATCAACATATCCACTATTCCTATCATCATTTCCATGACCAGCACCATTTCCATGATCAGGACCATCTTCATCATTCCCATGATCAGCCCCACTCCACCATTACCATAACCGGCACCATCTTCATCGTTACCATTACCAGCACCATCTTCTTCATCATTATTGTTAATACAAATATTCGCGCAAAAATAATATTTATATTTAATGATCTTCATGTTTTGATAATAAAAAATATACTGTCATACTACGTAAAAGTTTACGTAAACAAGTTATTTAGTCAAAAGTTTACTTGACGACGACAAATCACTTAAGGTATGAATATGATATTATTAAACATAGTTAATGATCAAAGAAAAATATTACTATTTGCATAAACCCTTTCTAATCAAATGATTTAAGTTAACACATGATTAATTATAAGCTAGTTATCATGAAAGACAAAATAAGATTAACCATAAGTGGAAACAATCTTTCCAAATCTTCTCAAATCTAGAAAATCTTTCCTTATTGGTGATAAGAAATATTTTGTTCTAGAAGAATCTATTAAACTAGTTTTAATAAGTACAAAATAATATTTTGTATAGATTTGGGGTTAATCATAAAATGATAAATGTTGTCCCAGCTCCTCGGAAAGATCCACCGTAACAAGGCACAGATCCATCTGAAAGTGGATCCGTGGGTCGCACCACCTAGCTGTTTGGGACAGCATTTGAATTTCAAAGGTTTGCCTATAAATATCAACCTTAAGTCTTCATTTTAAAAAACTCTTGACAAATATTTTTCACATACAACTTTTATCTTTTGTATTATTTGATCATTATACTTGTTACATAATCCATTACAAATGATCAACTCATTCCACTTTTTAGTGAAGAACACTCAAGAAGACGTCAAGCTTCAAGTGTTAATAGTTTGGTTGTGATATCACGTTTGTGATAATCATTCATTTTGTATATCTTGTGTTGTGTGTTGTATGTATCATATGTGTATGATAGGGTAGTATTTAGGCCTCAAAATACATAGTGTGTTAGATTGGTTCAATCTCAAAGTATAACTCGGTATTTAGCTTAGTACCGGAAAAAGTGTAAGCGACGTGTACGGTTTTCTCCGCATAAAGGGAGCTTGTTGACAAAGTAAGCATAACTCTCGAGTTGGGTACTTGGGGAGTGGAGTAGGGCGAAGAGAAGCTTCATAGCCGAACCACTATAAATCATTGTGTCATCGGTTTGATCTTTCTTATCTTTACTTGTTCATATTTCGTAGATTACTTATTTACTTATTGCATCGCTATCATATACACTTGTGTACACGCCCTTTTTCAACAATAAGGGTGGAAGAGTGTCAACAGAGACAGATCGAAGGAGGAAGCACAAACCTTTTTGTTTTGATAAAAGGGGGAGAAAAAAGTGTAAACGAGTAACTTTTAAATTTTACTATGTGTTATGGTTTACATTTTATCATTATCAAAAATGGGGAGATTGTTAGTGCAAATATTATGATATTTAAACTAAACAAGTCCTTTCGTTTTAATAATGATAAACAAGTAACTTGTAATACATAACGTAAAATACGCAAGTTACTCATGACCACAACTCATCAACGCATACATTCATCAACACCTCTCGACGTTTCGAGTCTACTCATGCTTCAACTAAAAGTATGAATATGTTTCTTATGTTGCATTATGATCAACCTAATTAACAAACCATTGAAAATGATTGACATGTTTTTACAAACTAGCCCAATGATTAAAACCCATTTTATCATTAAATCATTTTCACAAAACTTTGTAAGTTTACTTACACTTAATAAGTAATTAATCACACTAGAGAATAGGACAAAACTTAATTACTTAATTAACTAACACTAGATCTTTATTCTAGAAGCAATATTCTATTTTAGGAAACAATCTTGGAAGATCTAAACATGTCTAACCATTTTAGATAATAGGACAAAAAAATTAGGGAATAATGATAAAACTAATTATTCTTGTTTAGCCATTTATAGAAATAAATCTTTCATAATCTAACTAAATAAAACATGTCTAACCATTTATGGTAATCCTTCTAGAAGCTTGTACTTAAATATCATTTAAGTACAATTAGGAGATTTTGTTAAGATTTATGGTTAACTACTAAATACAAAATATTGGGTAGATGCACCCGACTGATCCACCAAATACAAGCACAGATCCACCGTAGCTGGATCCATGGATCCGTGTGTCTGCCAGGTTAGAATTTCAAACTTTGCCTATAAATAGAGGTTAAATATTTTTCATAAAACTCTAATCCTTTTCATTATTTTCTTTAGTTTCACACACACATTTACATGTCTTTAAAACCCTACTAATCCATGATCATAATGCTTCTAACCTTTATTTGTTGTAAGCATAATTCTATATGATCATCCATTCAAGAAAGTTTAGAGATCTTGCCATGATCATCCACCACAAGCCTACACATATGAATATCCACCACAACAAGTTTAAAGACTTGTCATCTTCATCAACAACATCATGATTAGTGACCTTGATGTTTAGATTAGGCTTTTATATCCATTGACACTTATGTCTTGGATCATCATTATACACCTTTGTGTATCATGTATTATACAAAAAACTAGGTTTTAGTTGGTTTATGTGTTTAGGCCATAAAACACAAGGTTTGTTATGTTGGGCCATAAAACATAACGGGTTTGGTTGTACCCAAAGAAGAACTTGGTATTTAGCTTTGTACCAAAAAAAGTGTAAGCAACGTTAGGTTGGCTCTACCTTAAAGTAGAACTCGGTATTTAGCTTAGTACCGAATAAACTATAAGCGACGTTGTATGGTTTTCTCCGCCTAAAAGGAGCTTGTTGATTTAGTGAAGTAAATCTCGAGTGGGGTACTCGAGGAGTGGAGCAGGGCGAAGAGGAGCTTCGTAGCCAAACCACAATAAATCATCGTGTCCGGTTTGCGCGATTTATATTTGCATTGCATCTATGTTTGTGTTGGTGATATGCTTTGTTTGATGTTCTTTATTATAGTTGTTGTAGTAGAACTATTATGGACACCTTTCATATTACGTCAAACTTGATTAGTTGTTTGATACAAAAGTTTTATGTTTTTAATGGAAACGTATTCACCCCCTTCTCTATGATTCCACAATTGGTATCAGAGCCACGTCGCTCTAGTTTTCAAAACAAATGGTTTTAAAAATAGAGTATGGTCTATGTATCAAATTTCCCATCAAGCGGCACATAATATGAAAATTTCTTTGTTTAGTACTTACAAGTTTCGGTGTTAAATATAATGTGTTACAATAGCTTGAAGGTCTCTTAAAGAATCCCAAAGAAAGGGAATAATGTGTCTAAAAGTGAAATAAACGATTCTGCCAAAATTTCACCTCTTCACAGATCTACGGATCCACCAAAAGTGGATCCGTCCATGAGATCCGTCGGTGGCATTTCCAGTTTTTGTCCAACTTCAAAACTTCGTAGAAAATCAACCGTGCGTCGGATTTCGATGATTCAAAAACCAATTTTAAAGAATTTTGAATGTAATTTCCAATGGATTAGGTCTCAAGTATTAATTCAAATTTTAAATTAGTCAAATAAGCAAAATTCCACAAAGTGTCTAAAATTTTGATTTTGATTTAAATGCAAAAAGTTTATTTTTACTTTTACTTTTAAGTCGAACACTTCTAGTTGGTATCCTTTTGAAAGTTGGTATATTTTATCATTGGAAAGTAAATATATTTTTCAAATTTACTAATGGGGAGGAAACTAATTTATTCACAAATGAAATCAAGCTATGCTATATTTAATACACAAACGAAGTGTAGTATTTATGTGTGTTATGCTAAATGATTATTTGTTCTACTTTGCATCTTAATATTGTTAATCAATCTTTGATATGTTTATTTCATTTGTAGTTGAGCTTCCTAGTCAATTAGTATAATTTTGTCATGCACATTATTTATTAGTTTTCATGTTTATGCCTCAATTGATCTTATGGTATATCTTTTGCTTTAAGTTGTGAAATTACTTTTGCATTGCATATAGGTATAGATCATTATGTTTACAAATGCTATATCAACATCTTGTAAATCCTATAATTTATAGTAACCCACATAGGATTGAGAGCTAAGCAAGTTTGTCAAACCTTTTGAAAAATATTATTTTGCATGACTATCGTGTTACTAGTTTAAGTGATAAAATGTGTCACCACTATATATTCAACACTTCTATTTTATCAATGTCTCAACAAGGTCTCTATGTCATGTCATCCTCTTATCTTGCTTAACATAGGTTGTCTAAACAAGAGAAAAGATCATAATAACACATTAGTATGTAAGAAAAGGAAAATGTGTTTTGAACTTAGTTTGTGCTTGTATTAGTCTAATTCACAATCACAACTAATAAATATTTGAATTAAAATGAACATAGGATTTATTGTAATTCTAAATTTGAATGCTTAACTTTCTTGGTAAGAAAACACTTTTATTTTGAAGTTTTATCTTCGCATAAATTTTCACATTAACATTCACTTGAAATGAAAACATTCACTCTAATCAAAACTTGAAAATATTAGATAAACATGTAATAATTTCGAAAATGATGCGTAATGCTTGAAAAATGACTAGGATAATTTTTATACTTTTAAAATGTCAAAACCTATGCATATTCTGCATAATAACAAATAAGTTTTTCTCACATATAAAA